>CM076582.1:979425401-979644093 GCA_034641835.2 Pinus albicaulis | reverse complement strand
ATATTAGGAAATAAGGAAGGCCAAGAGTCATTGGGAGATGAATCCCAATAGCCTCACCTCCATGTATAAATGCATGTTCATTCTTCATTCAATAACACATTCTGATTTGAGGAGTTACCTCCTGGTTTGACAATGATCTTTATTCATTTGAGTCTAGCAGAGTGAGATGTATTGGGCTCATTAAAGATTTGGTTGTTAGTTTGGATCAGATTCCCACAAAGAATGTTTTGATGGACGTAGTTGTGGCAGACATTCCTCCCAGGTTTGGTATGTTGCTTTCCAGATCTTGGGGAGCAAAATTGAAAGGGACTTTACAATCAGATTTCTCCTATGTGACAATTCCCGTGTTTGGTCAAATGAGAAAGTTGTACCAGGAACAAAAAATGAAGTATATGATTACAACCAAGGAGAAATTGGTCAATCATCCAATTAATTATGTACATACAGATTTAGAGTCTTTTGTTTTGTTTGTCGATAGTTTCAATGATGTAGATAGTCAATTAGTTAAAGCAGAAGATATTCCATAGATTACCGAGAATTTTAGAGAAGTTTTGCATAAAGAAAGGCAAAAACCGGAAAGCACAGTTGAGCAATCAGCTAAAGATAGTGGACAGCAAGCAGAAAAAACAGAGTTAGCACAATTTTAGCACTTAGAGGATGATGAAGAGGGTCTATGGACCATGTATTTCGATGGTGCAGTGGGAAATGATGGTGTTGGAATTGGCATTTGGGTACTCAGTCCTTTTTCTGCTCCAAATAAGGTACTGAGCAATGTACGGGTATGTTCTTACAAATTAGCATTCAATTTTTCAAACAATGAGGCTGAGTACGAAGCTCTGATTGCTGGCCTAAAAATTCTTAGAAAGTTGAATGCTAAGAGAATTGTAGTCTATGGCGACTCCAAATTGGTGATTAAGCAAGTAAAGGGTGAATATCAAATGAAGCATCCCCGGATGTGGGCTTACCGTAATGTTGTTCTGGATATTTTGAAGCAGTTTTCAGATTATACTTTGACTTGTATTCCTCGCATTCAAAATGGAATTGCAGATGCACTTGCTAAGGTAGCAAGTAACTTGAAGATCCAAACGAATTCAAGTAATAATTTTGAAATCCATGTGAAGCACCGTCCTACTATCCCGGATAATCAAAGATGTTGGCAAGTCTTCCAAGATGATGATGAAATTAATGATTTTATGCAAAATAAAGGGAAGTTCAAAGATACCTCAGTTGATGTAGAATATGATGATGGTGAAGCTGACGTGCAAGTAAATAAAATGGAAGTGTTTCAGTTGAAAGATAATGTTATTCCTAAAGGTTTGATACCTTTAGAAGAGCTCTTCGATCAGGATGATGTGGCCAAGAAACCAACCTTACGGCTGATTGAAAAAGGAGTTGAAGATGTAAATATTGGAACAGCTGAAGACCCCAAGATGGTGAAGTTATCCAAATCATTGCCACTAGAGGTAAAATAAAAATATGTGAGTTTGTTTTCTTCGTTTTCTGATGCTTTCGCTTGGGATTATTCAGATTTAAAGACGTATGATACCAATATAATTCAGCACACTATCCCAATCAAGCCTAATCAGAAGCCTTTTAGACAGAAGCTACGAAGAATCAACCCAAAGTTGCTGCCATCGATTGAGAAGGAGGTAAATAGGTTGTACAAAGCAAGAATCATTGTTCCCATGAGATTTTCTAATTCGATTTCCAATTTAGTGCCAGTGCGGAAAAAGACAGGTGAGATTCGATTGTGCATTGATTTCTGAAATCTGAAAAAGGTGTCATTGAAGGACAATTATCCATTGCCCAAAATGGATCATATATTGCAGCGAGTTGTTGGAGCATCTCGCATGTCACTACTCGACGGTTATTCTGGATATAACAAAATTTTGGTCCATGAGGACGACCGTGACAAAACAGCATTCACCACTCCGTGGGGAACTTTCCACTATGCCAAGATGCCATTCGGTTTGAAGAATGCTGGTGCAACTTTTCAGCGGGCGATGGACATGGCTTTTGTGAATGAGAAAGATGTTTTCCTTGTTATATACCTTGATGATTTGACGGTTTTTTCCAATTTAGATGAAGAGCATATGTATCACTTGAAAGTTGTTTTTCAAAAGTGCAGAAAATATGGTGTCTCGCTTAATCCTAAAAAGAGTTTGTTTTCCATGGATGAGGGAAAATTACTTGGTCACATTATTTCAAAAGATGGCATTCATATTGATCCAGCACATGTTGAAGCAATTCAGCAAATTGACCCTCCCAGGAACAAGAAGGAGATTTATTCTTTTAATGGTAAGATGAACTTTTTACGCTGCTTTGTCCCTAACCTTGCTGAACATCTAAGAGAAATAACAAATATGCTGAAAAAGGAAAGCCAAGTGAAGTGGACTGAAGAGGCGGTAAAGTCCTTTAATTTAGTTAAGCTGGCACTATCTTCAGCTCCGGTGTTAATCATCCTGGATTACACCCAAGATTTTATTTTGTTTTCCTTTGCTTCGGAGCATACCATGGCAGCTATGTTAATGCAGAAAAGAGATGGGCATGAGAAGCCAATAGCTTTTTTCAGTCGAACTATAAGAGATGCAGCCTTGAAGTAAAACATCATTGAGAAGCAAGCTCTAGCATTGGTAAAAGCATTAAAGGATTTCCGAGTATACATTTTGCATTCCCATATTTTGGCTTATGTTCCTAACGCTACCGTGAAAGATGTTTTAGTACAAACTGATCCGAAAGGAAGACGAGGCAAGTGGATTGCAGCTTTGCTGGAGTATGATGTGGAAATAAGGCCCACGAAGCTTATCAAGGGACAGGGGCTGGCGAAGCTTATGGCTGAATCAAATTTGCATGCGCTAGACATAAATCTGATTGTTGCTATGTATGATGAGGATGAGGAGAATTCGCCACTTCAGGTATCAGAAATGTTTGTTGCTTCCCCATGGTATTCAGATATCGTGTATGTTCTTCAAAATTTTTCATCACCGCCCGGCATGACTAGAAACAAAGGTAGAACTCTAAAAATGAAGGCTGCAAAATTTTATATTTTGAATTTTGTACTTTATTGGAAAGATCCGGGTGGTGTTTTGTTAAATTGTTTGGTGGAGGAAGAAGCGAAGAAGGTAATGGAGGATTTCCATAAAGGAGACTGCGGGGGTCACCATTTTTGGAAAAAAACAGCCAATAATATTTTGAGAGCGGGGTACTATTGGCCGACATTGTTTGCTGATGTGTATAAAACAGTCAAAGGCTGCCATGAGTGCCATATTTTCGAAGGAAGACAGAAATTACAGCCTTTTCCGCTTAAACCTATTGAGGTAAGCACCCCTTTTCAGCAGTGGGGTTTGGATTTCATTGGGGAGATCCATCCTCCTTCTTCAGGACAGCATAGATGGATCCTAACAGTGACTGATTACTTCACGAAATGGATCGAAGCAGTTCCCACCAGATAAGCCACCGATTCGGTAATCATTTCTTTCCTTGAGAACAACATTTTGTCTCGTTTTGGTTGCCCGAATAAATTGATCACTGATAATTCAACAGCTTTTAAATCAAGAAATATGATTGAGTTTTTTACCAAGTATAAAATCATTTTGGGGCATTCAACCGCCTATCATCCGCAAGGCAACGGTTTGGTGGAATCTTCTAGTAAATCTTTAGTCAACATCATTAAAAATTTGCTGGACATAAACAAGAAGAGTTGGCATAAGAAACTGGTCAATGCGCTATGGGCTGATCAAGTGAGTCAAAAGAAGTCCATTGGTATGTCCCCCTTTGAGTTAGTGTACGGAGTGGATACAGTGTTTCCTACCTCTCTTGTTGTTCTGGTGGTCAAGCTTCTTTAGGAGGCTGGTAGTGAAGAAAGACATATGTAGAGAAGGATAAATCAGATGATTCATTTGCAGCAAACGAGAGAAGAAGTTTTCCAGAACACATTTAAGTTACAAGAGAGAATCAAAAAAATCTATGACAGGAAAGCGAAGGCGGATAAATTCCAATTGGAGGAAGTGGTGCTGAAGTGGGATGCTAGGAATGAGGACAAAGGTAAACACGGTAGGTTTGAAAATCTCTGGAAAGTTCCATTTAAGATTGCAGCATATCGAGGTCAGAACGCCTTTCTTTTGAAGGAGATGAACGGTGAAGACTGTCCAGGAGGGCCGGTCAATGGTCAGCTGCTCAAGCTGTACCATTTCTAAGATGTTTTATGCTGATCACATTGTCATTGTACATATCATTTATTTCAATTTCATTGCAACTGTGTACTATGGTATTTTCTTCAGTTTGGGGCCCGAAGTGAAGGCTATAATTCTTAAGAAGGATTTCAATTTTGGTTTGAGTCTGTCTAGTCGGTTTGGTTTCAGTTTTAAAAGTTGAGTCAGTTTGATTCAAAGTTTCAGTCAAATAAATTCAGTCAACAGGCTTGAGTTGCTTTGTCAAAATAATGGACTCCATAGCCCAATGGACGAAGGCACTGTCTATCTCTCCCAGAGATCTGCCGTTCTTGGCACCTCAGGAGCTACCATCCCCATTGGAGCCAATGTTAGAGTCGTTCTTTACATCCCTCCATCAGAGATCATTTCTCTTATTGCATTTCATTTTTAGGTGTCTCATTCCACTCATTCATCTGCATTCCGTTAGGGGCATGCCATTATCTAACAGAAGGGTCTCTTCACTAGTTTCCCTCATGTTTGTACCTACTGGGTTGGTCAAAATTGATCAAAATTCATTAAAGTTGATTTCAGTAATTTTCATTCATAGATGGTCTTGTGGTAAAAAAAAAAAGTCTTTCAGTTACTAGGTCTAGGGTTTGGTCTTCAAAATGTCAAATAATGCTCGCAGGCCATGAGGGTGTCTTCAATAAGTTTTCATTTCAATATTTTCATCATTAATAATGCTCAACGATGTTTCTTCTTCAAAACTCTGTTTTGAAGAAGAAATCGTCAAATTAATTGTTTGTAATAAATATGTGTTTTAAAGTTTTCCACCATGAATTACTTCAAATGCAGCCTTTGGTCATCCTTTTCCGGAATCCAATGCCACCATCCCTGCAAAAAATCAACCAAGAAAGCCATCAATTCAGCCAAAAATAAAAAAGGAAACTTGAAGAACATAGTTGTATTAAAAGTGAAGAAATGCCAATTTTGAAACATTACAAAGTGGGTCTTTACAAAGAGAAAATCAGAGCCATGAATTTATAAAGATATTTTCATTGTTTGAAAGGTCATTTGCATCCAAGAGTTCAAAGAAAGTCGAAGTTTAGTAGTGAGAGGGAAAAACTTGTAAATTTTCAAGCCAAGACTGTGTTGAGACTCTGCGCGGCACATTGGGTAAGCGCACGATGCACATAGGCTGCGCGACGCATTGGGTGGTTTGCCACAGTGTATTTTTCCTCTGGCATGGCGCATCCACGAGGCGCACCGCACTGGGCTTGTGCACGGCGCACAGAGCCTCCAAGGAAAAAATTCATCACAGCTCCATAAAAAATCAAAATAATTCTGTCAGCTCTGCTCCAAGTAAGTTTGTGAGCTCTTTGTTGTTGATTTTAGTTTGCATTGAGTGTTATTTGGAGGAAGGAATTTGAAAGTTTAATTGGAAAAATTACAAACCCTCTCATGTGATGAAAACTATTTCATAGGGTTTTTTCTTGAAATTGAAAGTGTGGTTGTTGGTGCCAATTTGTAAACTCCATTCCCACTTGTGTTTCCGTTCCTCCTTGCTGTCACACTACTATCACATTCCTTCTCCTTTTCCCCTCTGTCCCAAAACCATAATATCCCTTGTACCCATTTTCCCTATCACCAAACCCTACTACATCTCCCACTCCCATATCACCTATAAAATCCCCAAATCCTGAAGTCCCCCAAGCAGTCAAGTGACTATCCTCACCACTCAAATTTCACTTGATAGTACATTACACCCACTGTTTATAATTACCACAGTCCCTCATTTCTTACTTGGTACATATTTGACATATTTGGTATTGAGAGACAAACTCTTATTTTCACCACACATCTATTAGCATATACTCGTTATACACATTGCAAAGCACCATGTCAGAGACAAATTCATCATATGAGCAAGGATATGAGCAAGACAATGACTCAACCGCAGAGCTAAATGTACTGAGGAGGTCTCATAAAAGTGGGAGGCGCGTCAGAGAAGAGCCCACTTCCTTGACTCAATTGCAGGCCTGCCCGCTTGCAATGGCATGCTTTCAGCAACATTCATGTTTTCAGTATTGTGAGATGATTGCTTAGATTCAACATCATCAGGAGTTGGTTCGCTTATTTGTCCTACATTTGCGTGATGGTCATGTAAACCTTGCTGGAGTGAACTTCACCTTAACACCAGAAACCATTTCTCAGGCGACCGGGATACCAAAAATAGGTGAAGAGTGGAACAAGAGACAACAGCTGGATAGAGCATATTATGAACCTTACATTGGGCTTGGTTATATGAGGCAGCTCAGCAGGGTGTTTCCTTTCAGATTCTTGAAGGAGTCCTATGCGCCATTAATGAAGCTCATCATTAGATACTTCAATTGCGAGAGTAGATTCTCACGCCTTTATGCATACCACATCCGAATGTTGATGCATTTCACGAGAGTGAGACTGATGAATATTCCATACTTCATTTCCCGAAACATAGAGCGGATGACTACCCTTGTGCAGAAGATGACTCCAGAGCAGCAACATAACAGCGTTTATCATTATGCTCTCATCAACATGATTGTGATACATCAGCTTGGATTGCAGGGAATTGAATGGGAGGAGTTTATTTCCCGTGACTTCTTTACAACCCCTCAGCCTCCTCCAGAGATTTTTCATGATGCAGGTGAGCCTTCACATCAGTTTGAGGTTCCTGAGATAGAGCCTATCAGTGTTCCAGTGTGTGTTACCTATCAGAGAGGTACTAGAGCCTTATTTGCAGCAGCACGACAAGTACTATCTCCACCCGGGGTGGAAGGGGTCTCGTTACCTTCGACAGCAGCGCGAGTACTATCTCCACATGGAGTGGAAGGGGTCTCACCTTCTACATCAGCATAGGTATAGGACAGAGGCAAGAAGCCTATGCAGGATGAGGGCCCCTGAGGAGGCCAAGATACTGATTTTATATTGATCGATGTTGATTCGATCTCTCCCAACTCAAAGCTGAAAGAAATCATCCAGGAGCAGAAAGTTGAGATCGACACACTAACGGAGAAATTTTAGAGAGCTCAATGGGTTATAAATTACTTGGAGCAGCGGAATAAAAAATTTGAGGATCAGCAGACACTCATAGAGTTGCGGCAAATCCGTGAAGACCGTGAATTGGCCCAAAAGAGACCAGGTGACATGACACCATTTGAGCGGGAGAATTGCCTTACGAGAGTCAACATTCATCTGGAGAAGCTCTTGGCGAAGGAAAATAGGGAAAAATAAATGCTTATACATATGAAGAACCACTATTGTGCCCGCACACACGTTTGCAGAGCTAGGATGAAGATCCTGAAGGCGAGGTTGAGAAGAGAACTGAAACGGAAAAAAAGGCCTGATCCAATCCAAATCTTGCCCGAAGCTTCCTTTTCTGAGCATGGACATGATGGGAGACATTCACTCCAAATTTCAGCAAATTTTGAGTAAATTTTGTCATTTTTGAAATTTTGGTTGCAAAACAAGTTTTTCTGCCCGACGTGTCGCGCCACTCAATGCGCGCTTATGTTTGAGAGATCTTCTGGAGGGAAAATTTACATTTTTGGATTTTTTTTGGTAAATTATGCATGCTCAGGAATGGCTAAATTATTTCATCAAGTTCTGGGTGGTCTTAAAGGTCAAAAACACTCCAAAAATGACCTTTCTGCCACATTTTACACCAGCAGGAACCAGTCTTGGGAGATTGCAGTTTTGGAGGGGCAAATGAACTCCAAATTGAAAAATTCCAATTGGGTTGGATAGCAGACAAATAGGGATTTACAACGAGCTATCATGAGCTCAATTTGGACTTCAGAAAGTGCCCCAAAAATAGTCTCAAAGTGGCGTGGCACATTGAGTTTTCTCGCGCGACGCATAGAGGATTTTGGTCCAATTTTTACTTTTCAGCTCAGAAATTCGGCCAGTTTGACTAGTTTCACTTTGTGATGTAATTATTGATCTATCTTGATGTAATTTTATGGATATGATGTAAATTTGGCTCATTTTTACTTGTTCTAGAGGATTCATTCGCTAAAAGGTGAAAATTAAGTGAATGGATCAGTTTCCTAGCATATAGAGGCAAGTTGTTTGGCTGCCTAGATTTCAGTTCCATGTTTAGAATTGGTTGAAACAGTTCCTAGAAGGATGAGCGCGACCCCTAGAGGCATGGGAAGGGGTTAGGATGGTCTATATCATGTATTTTCTGAGACATTTTCAGGGTTGGATACTTGGGAATAGTTTGGCACCTCATTGTACATACACTTCTGCATTTTTGGCAAAGGAAAGACCAGGGTTTTGCAGCACTTGTTGGGATCCTTGTGGCTATGAGTTTTGATGATGTTTTTATTCATGTGTCTATAAGTTTCATTGATGTTTATGTATTCCATTTCCCTTCTCTTTGCTTCTGAATTAAACAAATGAGTAACTAAGGTAGAATTCATTAGTTTGTTGGTGCTCTGCCTTAAACTTTTGTTTAGTTTTTTATGTTTTTGTCAGTTTGAAGAGGATCCTTGCTTCCTCTTGCCATCTTCAGCTTCTCAACAGTATTTTCTATCCATTCATTTGATCTAAGACATCAAATCCATTGCCTTCCCTGCCCCAACTTGAACTCTGCAAGAAATTGGCCTCATCCCCAAGCCCAAAATTGCCTTTCCCTTTTTTCCAACAAAAACCCCTAAAAATCATTCCAAACTCCTTGATTAATATACCTAGCCTAAAATTAGCACTCATTTCAGTCATCTCAAGGCCTATCGATACATTTTTCCTGAGATTGACCCGGAGAGAGCCCTCTCCTGTTCTGGTAGGGCTAGCTACCAGACTGAGCGTGGTTTGGTGTTACCCTGAAGCCCGTCTTCTTTCAGCCTGAGGTGGATTTGGGAAATAATAGAAGTTATGTTTAGTTTAGGGTTTTTTTCCCTAGAAGGTAACCCCTCACTTGTATGAGGGTATTGTATTGCGGCTGTGTATTGTATGTGTATTCTCAGAGCGAGAAACGGATAGGGATACTATGAGAGAGAACAAAGGATATTACAACGGATGTGTTGTAGGTTGTGTCTCTTCATTTTATTGGATAATATAAAGGAAGGACTGGTTGTTTAGGGTGGACGTAGCCCAAACTAGGTGAACCACGTATATCTGTGTCTCTCTTGTTTTATGTGTTTTGTGTGCTTGTGTTTTACTCATATTTTATGTGTTGTATTTCTCGGTAATATATAATTTTATAATACTCTCTCTCTCTCTCTCTCATGTTATCACACTCTCTCTCTTCCCCAATATCACTCTTTCTCTTTATCTTACTATCCCCCCTATTTTCCTTTCTCTTTCTACCCCCTCACTTTCTCCCTCTCACTCTCTACCTCTCCCTCTCTTTTTCTCTTTCCTTACATATATCTTGATCTATTTTTTTCTCTACCCACATCTCTCTCTATCACAATAAATCACTTTGTTTCTCCTTCCATTTTTCCATCCCTCTATCCCAATTTCTCTCCCAAATCTCTCCCTCTCTATATCTCTTTCTTGCATTCTCACTCACTCTCTCCCCCTCTCTCCATTTTTATTTCCCTTTACCTCACTTTTTCCCTCTTCCCTAGTCTCCCTCTCTCTCATTCTCTCACTATTACCCCTTTCCCCTATTTACCTCTCTCTTCCCTCCTTCCCTTTCTCTACCCCATCATTATCATCTCCCTTTATATGTCCCTTCACCTCCCTCTTTCACTCTCCCCCATCCACATAGATACTCTTAATTTATCTCTATATCTCTTTCTCATTTATCCTCCCCCCCATATGTATCTCTCTCTCTCACACACACATATGTACATAGACACACTCACTCACTCACTCACTCACACTATCCCTCTCTCTTCCTATTCCTCTCTCTCCTAAAATCTCCCTCTTTCTATCCCCCATTATCACCTTCCTACTCTCTCTCTCTTTCTCTCTTATCCTTATGTCAATTTCCCATACCCCCTGCTCTCTCTCTCTATCTCTCTCTCCAATTCTCTCACTCACTCACTCTCTTCACCTCCCTCTCTCACTCTCGCTCTCTCCCTACTCTCTCTCTATCTCTATCTACTCCTAATTTATCTCTTCTTATATATCTCATTCTCTTACTCACATCTTTGTCTCTCTCTATATTACTGTGTTCTTGCATCCCTTACTCTCTCCCTCTCTCATAGTCTCTCTCTCACCTTCCATCTGTATCTCTCCTCTACACTCTATCAACCTCCCTCCCCTTTTTCTCTCCCCCTATGTCCCTCACTCTCCCTACCACATTATGCCACATATTTCACTCTTTATCTCTCTTAGTTACCACCCTTCTCTCCCATTATCTATCTCATATTCACTTAGGCTCTTCCTCCCATCTATGTATTTATATCTCAATATATACTAAAATCCATTCCTTCCTCCTTCTATCCTACCCTCTCTCACGCACCCTCCCTTTCTTCCACTACCTCACAACCTCCCTCCATATGTACCCCTCTCTCTCTTCCCTTATGTCTATTTCCTCTCCTTCTCTCTCGTGATCACTCACTCCCCCCTTGTAATATTACTAAATTAGCACACAGCTAATTGGAATATTAAATTTTGATTTTCCTCTTAGTTAGAGGAACAAGAGGGTATGGACACCCATAAATATCCTTAGTAGGAATAAAAACACTCCTAATGTGAAAGGAGGTCATCTAAAGGCTGGATTGAAGAACCTTATGTGGGAAAAAGGGTTGGAGCATGAATATTGGGTCAACCTTGACCAAATCAAACAATGTTGGTATGGAAGGAGTGGCATTCATTGAGGGACAATGCATTTTTTGAGGGAGACTCCATGCATGGAAGTAGTGGCTTTAATGAGTGGGACCCAAGGTGAGGAATCTCACCAAGAATATAAGGAAGAGAATGGCATCCATTGTCAGGAGGATTGGATTAATATTTTCTTTATGGTATGTTTAGACTTGTAGCTTTCTTCAGTTGTGTAGCTAATATTGCAGTGTTGTTCAACACAAGGTGTTCCCGAGTGGGAAACCCACCTCTTTCCTTGAGGAGCATCTAGGAAGAGCTTTGTACTACATTCCCACATTCAGGCATTGGGCCAAGCTCTATCTTACTTCTACAACACAGTTTCTATTGAGAGGTTTGTTGAGTTATAGGATGCAGTAGTGGAGGGTTGAGAAACCCAACTTCTGAGCTTGTTTTCCAGTGGAGGGAGGAGCCCTTCATCTGGGAGGCTTGTAAGGGAGATTCTTGAGCTCCATTTCATCATTTAGCATCATGCTAAGGTACTGTTATGAGTTACAATGCAGTTTCCTGATGGGATTGCGTTATTTCAAAGTGGAGTTGCAATAAGGGGCTTAGAGCCCTAGTTGGGGAAGATAGATTTTCAGTGAGGGGATCAGCCTCTCATTTGAAGAATCCATAGAAGGATTTTTCATACATTTTTAGATCATATTAGCCACCTCCTATCAGCTTCTCAGTTGTAGATATTATTCATCCCTAGGGCCATATTTTTATTTTATGCATTTTTTGTATTTCAGGAAACTCTTTCCTGGTTATCTTGGAAATGTGTTTCGGAGCTTAGATCTCTACTCCTAGCATTATTTGAGCCATATAATATCAGATCTATGTATTGAAATTTTCCAGTAGTAGTTATATTTACTAAAAATATATTTTCTTATCCTTTGGTATTGTTGTGTAGCAGTTTTCCTCATATCTCATGTATATGTTCTCTTGAGGCTTGTTTTACCTAACTTGAGTGACTTTTTGCTCAAGAACTTGTATACATTTTTCTTCTATGATCTTAATATGATGTATATATGATCTTCTTACATTTTATGAGTTGATTTATCACTGCTATTTCCAATTTATGTTCATATATTTATGCTTCCCCATTTGGAAATATTACAGTGGTATGAGAGTGTAATCCTAGCTCGACCCGTGGATCTTAGCCATTATACTATCAGGAGAATAAGAAGAAGGAGAAAGAGATCAAAGTGATGGAAGGAATTATTTTTATCTCATCTCTTTTCAGATCTACAAGGGACCTCACCAAGGAGGTCAAGCAAAGAAGAATGGAGAAAATCCATGAAACCACAATAGGGTTTCAAGATGAGGAAGGTCCTTGTACTTCCTCTTAGTAGAAGAAAGAACTGGTATTGCATAGAGTTTCAAATAAATATACTATGACATTTTGTTTTCAAGAAGAATACAAAAGGCATGGAGATGGAAGAAACTTAGGTCATGAGATTATAAGTGAATATCTTGCAGAATAAAAATCACAATCAAGATCTTTTAAGGAGAATCTAACTCTCCCCCGGTTCATTCAGCTCAAAGAAGAAAGAAGACATTGCAGCAATAGATTTCCATTGTCTACATTTTATGGGTCATCCACATGCACAGCAAGGGCTTGGGGAATGAATTTGGATGCATTCTACCTACTACATCTAGTAGCAGAGAGGGAAGTTGGTGATATTGCAGCGCTGCACCTTGAGGGTGAGGCAAACATTTGGTGGTTTAGCCATTTGAGTCATGCAAGAGTGACTTCTTATGAAAATGTTACTCAAAGGTTGATCAAGAAGTTTGATAGAATAAAATCGGAAGGAGAACAGGAATACTTGCATCAGGAGAAGGAACACTTGTACCCTTGCAAAGTGGTCTTTATCTCTTGACATTTATAGTCCCATGCACTATTCAAGAGATGCATGAGGAGGACGAGACTTATAAAAGTGTTGGTGCAGCAGTAGAGAAGCATCCATCATCATCACCAGTAGATGGGGAAGTCATCACACCGATGGGAGGAACCCTTGTAGCAATACAAGATGTTCCAAAGAAAAACCAAGGTATGCAAATGTTTCCACTTTCTGGTATTTCAGCACATCTTATGGAAGGTTGTGGGGATATGCCATTGCATGACCTAGGGTCAAGAAACACTGTTGGTTTGGAGCATCAGAATATCACTATGCAAAGGACCCTTGATAGGATCAAGGAGGAGATACACATTCATCCTAGTATGTCATTGATGACTTGCACACAACTCTTGGGGTTGGAGTGTAGATTTTTGGAGGATAGGATGAGCATTTTCCTAAAAAATCTAACGCAGAACTATATGTTCAACATTGAGCATGATCAAGAGACAACATATGCACCATCATGGAGATCAGCAACGCTGTCATGGAGTAGCAGTGATAAGTTGGGGGCCCAACCATTATTGGATCATTCCAATGACCATTCTACATGTGTAGCAAGGGATAGGCAGATGGTTGATGAGAGATATCTTATCTCCCATTATTATTGTGGATCCTTCTTGATGAGCACTTCACAACTCAATGAGAAGATTTTTCCCTCAATATACTTGGATCCTTATGGATTCAACATGGTCATTGATGATTGGTATTCATATGGAGATCTCCAGAATGTTGCACTTCAACATCCCATGAAGTGTAGATGTATTGATTTGCTTTGGGAGGATGGTATTATCCATTGGAGAGATAAAAATTTTGAGCATGAAAGGAGTCACCCACATTTGGATGAGGGGGTGTGGCTGGTGAGAAAGAGGTTGGTGAGCCACTTGCATATCTATGACAAAGGGAAGCAGGAAGCATGGATGTGTTGGCTACTCTTGAAACAGTTTGGCCATCATGTAGCATATCCTATCTTTGAGGGTTTGTTAGTAGTTGGGACTTGGCATGACATTTGCATTATATGGTAGGAAGGAGTTTGGTTGCATTGGGCTGATGTGACATCTTTTATGTCAATCATCATGTTTTCACTCCATGGTCTATATAATGGAGACGTGAGGAGGCATCAAGAGCTATTGTTGCTTCAGTTTCTCTTGGGAGATTATGGGCTAATTTTCTCCCATACTTTTCACGATATTACAGGGGTAGATGGGGGCACAATCATGGTGTAAAGGGGCTACTCTTTAGTTATAAAAAATCAGGAAGTACTTCCACACAAGAAAGAATCCCCCACTTATAACAGCATCAAGGTGGATGACTTTGGCATGTGGCATGTCAAATAATAGAGTCATGGGGTGACAAGAGTCTTATCACTAAGGCCAACAACGTTGTCACTTGGGAGTATGCATCTATTGATGGAGTGTTCCAATGGGAGTATGTATCACTTTACATTTCAGACCATTATGAGGATATTCTCATGGGAGGGCTCATCCATGGACCTCATCATTTTCCTACTCACAATGCATGGTAATAATGGTATTTTTTTACTTATTATTCATCTAATAAAATATTTTCATTCTCTTGCCACATATGTACAGTGCATTACTCTATAAGAGGGAAAGTTTCTATTTTTTCTACATGTTCTTTCTAAGACCAATATCAGTGATGGAGGAATTCATTCCTTGGATGGCTTTGGGCATGTGTTGTGCTATTCTTTTTATTCTTAGCTGAGATATAATTCTATGTACTAATTCTTAGTATATGAGCAAACATGCACAACTAGCAAATTGTTGGAAGACAACTTGCCACATGATGTTATGAAAAAATAGTTAGCAAAATGGTGATGTATCCACTGGAGAAACCATTGGTACCATCTAGCATTAAACATAACACTCATCATATTTCTGATTTGGATGCCATATGGTGATGATATTCCATTCACTTTTTATGATATTACTTGGGCTAGCAAGGTTCATGATACTAGAGAAAGGGGTCGTTGAAGATCTAGTTGTCCTTTCGTCTCTTGAGGGTAACATTATTACAGCCCAAACTCAGTAGAAGCTCTATAATTTCCATAAGTGGAGAGAGAGACAGATTGGGGTAGGCCATTTTGTCTATCATGTTCATATATTCATCCCACCTACATTACAGGAGCCAAAGGTGGAGTATTTTTTCCATGAGTTACCATTTTGGAGGGTGAATCATTTTGTGTGGATGATAGCTTGGGGATGGGAGCTTCACATGGGAATGATGGTTCCCAATATATTTCAGATTCCTTGCCTCAAGAAGGCCTCTAGATAGCACATAGTTTCCTCCATGGATATCCCACTACTTCATGATGAGAGCCATTTGGGTTTGTCACCAAAGGCTTACTTATACAATTGGGAGGAGCTACTTGGAAACATATTGATGAGACGACATCTTGTTCATTGGAGGAGCTTATCACCTGAGGATGCTACAGGAGGAGGAGAGGAGGCTCTTCAGTTCTGTCCTTGCAGTTTCTTGAGGACAAGCAACATTTGAGAGGGGAGGACAATAATATTCTTAAATTAGCACACAGCTAATTGGAATATTAAATTTTGATTTTACTCTTAGTTAGAGGAATAAGAGGGTATGGAGACCCATAAATATCCTTAGTAGGAATAAAAACACTCCTAATTTTAAAAGAGGTCATCTAAAGGCTAGATTGAAGACCCTTATGTGTGAAAAGGGGTTGGAGAATGAATACTGGGTCAACCTTGACCAAATCAAACAGTGTTGGTATGCAAGGAGTGGCCTTCACTGAGGGACAACAGAGTTTTGGAGGGAGACCCCATGCATGGAAGTAGTGCCTTAAATGAGTGGGGCCAAAGGTGAGGAAGCTCACCAAGAATATAAGGAAGAGGATTGCAGCCATATGAGGAGGATTGGATTATTATTTTCTTGATGGTCTGATTAGACTTGTAGCCTTCTTCAGTTGTTTAGCTAAGATTGAAGTGTTGTTCAGAAAAGGGTGTTCCTAATCAGGAATCAAAAATCTTTCCTTGAGGAGCCTTTAGGAAGAGTATTGCACTACATTTCCACATTCAAGCATTCATCCAAGCTCTATCTTACTTCTACAATGCAGTTTCTATTGAGAGGTGTGCTGAATTGTAGGGTGCAGCAGTGGAGGGTTGAGAAACCCAACTTATGCGCTTATTTTCCAGTGGAGGGAGCAGTCGTTTGTCTAGGAGGCTTGTAAGGGAGATTATTGAGCTTCATTTCATCATTCAACATCAGGATAAGGTACTTCTATCAGTTACAACTCAGTTTCCTGAAGGGATTGCATTATTTCAGAGTGCAGTTTCAGTAGGGGGTTTGGAGCTTTAGTTGGGGAAGATAGATTTTTAGTGATGGGATCAGCCTATCATTTGAAGAATCTATAAGAGGATTTTTGATACACTTCCAGATCATATCAGCCACCTCATACCAGCTACCCAGTTGCAGAGATTATTCAACCCTAGGACCATATTTGTATTTTCTGCATGTTGTGTATTTCAGGAAACCCTTTCTGGGTTATCTTTCAAATGTGTTTGGGAGCTTAGATCTCTACTCCCAGCATTATTTGAGCGATATAATATCAGATATATGTATTGAAATTTTCCAACAACAGTTATGTTTACTAAAACTGCATTGTCTTAGCCTTGGATATTGTTGTGTAGCAGTGTTCTTCATAGCTCATGTACATGTTCTCTTGAGGCTTGTTTTACTTAACTTGAGTGAATTTTTCCTCAAGAACTTGTATAAATTTTTCTGCTATGATCTTAATATTATGGCTATATGATCTTCTTACATTTTATGATTTTATTTATCACTTTTATTTCCAATTTATGTTCATATATTGTTACTTCCCCATTTGGGAATATTACACCCCTCCCCTCTCTCTTTTGCTTTATTGATCCAAGTGTATATTAGTGTCCACTTTCCTATTCCACTTTAACCCCCACCATTGTTTCTTTAGGCTTTTTAGTTTTCTTAATTTTAGCACAACTTACTATTTTTGGCAGTTTTTCGGGTCGTGAACTTTTGGAGCCTTTTTGAGGCCCTAAATGATTTTTTTTTGGAAAACTAGTAAAAATGAGTCCTTGTTTAATGTTTGAAGTCAAAATTTGTATTCCTCAGGCTAATATTTCTAACGAGGTATTTTTCATGTCAAACGAAGATCGTATTCCAAATTTACGACCCAGGGAAGTTGATGTACCAATTTACCCCAACGGAGCCCACAGATTTGGAAATTCATATCTTAGGGTTATATTTTTGGATGTTTAGGGTTTTCCATTGTTTCTCAGTAATAAATAGGCCTTTAAGTGTCATTGTAATACAGTTCAAAGGCATGTAGCCGCCACTTCGCTTCTCAGAGATAAGCTACCATCACCTGAGCTAATTTATTTCCATTCTATTTGTAAGCATATTTCAGTTCTTTGATATTAATGAAATTAAGTGTTATTTATGATGCATCTTTGTATTTATAGTTATTTATGAATTGTGTTGCATGTTGGAAAATATAACTAGGTTCGGTCTTCATTTAATGTACTTGTGTGACCTTGTAATGTACTTGACAAAATAATAAAGAAAAGATTTATTATTATTATTATTATTATTATTATTGTGACTTATTAAAGCATGGGTTTCATGCTTAGGTCACTATGTTTTATTTTAAAGTTCCCATTGTGGACTTATAGGATTTATTCAGAGTTAGTAGTGTCATTTTACATTTAAGGAGACCCTTCTTGGGCTTTTGAATCATGTAAAAATGTTTCATATTGAGTAAAATATGAACTATGTGAATTCCACACAAAGTTAGCCTAAAGCGGATTATGTTGGCCTAAGAGACATCTGTTGAGGTATAAAAGGTGCCTTTTAAAACTCCTATCTATCCCACATTAATTATAAATCCAGGTACGATTTTTTATTTCAAGAGTGTGCTCAGTCTGTGGCAGCAATTTAATCCAAGAGTAATGCTCTTCAATGTGCAATATAGTATTGTAAATACAAGAGTAAACAGATGCTTGGAAAAGAAACCTAAATACAATGACATGAACTTAAATGCTCTGAAATCCAATCATTCACTTAGCAAACATCAGTCAAGGATGCAGTAATGATAACTCTTTCCTTTAGAAACTGATGGAATTAAAATCAAATAAAAACAAGATAATCAGTCTGAGAATGAAGGTAGAAATAACCAGATGTCCTTTACAGTTGATGATCTCACATTAAAATAACTAAATGAAAATGGAAATTGAACTAAATAATTAATGCTGCTAATGAAAGTAAACTAGGCAAGTTCTCAAAAGAAAAACCAAACTCTTTGCAGACTATAAACTAATGAATTGAAATGGAAAGCAAATCTGGAATTGAATAGCAATCTCTATCTAATGAATTTGAATAGAAACTCAATGAATCTGAATACAAAATTCTATTAAACAATAAATGTATTTACTAGAAAAGAACAAAAAATGGAAATGAAGGGCAATCAGAAATGAAACATCAAATTCTGAACAACGAAGCTCTGTTAAAGCATAACAACATAAATGATGCAGGAATTAAGATTCTTATTAAATTGGAAAGGAACGGCAACGCAATTCAACAATGCAACACACCAAGATTATAAAGCAATAAAATAGTAAACTATTAAGAATGGAACTATGAATTAATTAAGATAGAATCAATATCACTTCTGAGAATCCAATAACGATAATTAGACTCTTACGGATGATCTAAGGAAGGCAATATGTTGTCTCAAATAACCCACGCTGTAAAAAATAAGATTTAGATCACACGATAATGAAATAACTCATAAACATAATGCGTAATACATAAATACAGTAAGATGACAAACAAATAATGAAATGAACTCATAGTAACATGCATTTATAAAATCGATCACACGCTGCAAGAATCGGAAATATAACACAGAGGAGCAGTTCACACTGCTAGGGGTCGGGCCCTTAACCACCAGCAGGTACTGCTCAAGCTACTTCAGATGATGTGAATGGAAACAACAACTTCAATTAATCATTAAACTTGAGCAGCAATACAATGTAATTGTGTTTTTCAACAACACAGTTTGTGATTAAGTTTACAATTCGAAAAGCAACAACCCCCTTTCTTTTACAAATGTCTCCTTTTATAACCAAAAAGAGGAGAAATTAAATAGTAAATATGATCTCTCATAACAATATTGTATTGTCCCCAACAACATGATCAGCAAGAAAAGATATTTCCATCAATCATTCAACAGGAACAAGTCGAATTTGGTATTGCAACTGTAAGAATTTGGATAACGGCCACAACAGCGAATCTGGGAAAATAATCCTCAGAGAACCTTCTGTTTCTCTTAATACAGACTGAATTTGGGCAAACCATTCTTTAAATAAAGTTAATTCGATCCGTTTTGGACAAAAACCATGTTTCAAATTTTCCAGATTCTTCTCCATTTGCCTAGAATGTCCAACGCAAAACTGAAACTTCTTATTCCAGCGAATTTCTAAGTTGGAATATTGAATGACATGCTGGAGATCAAATCTGCAATCTAGAAAATATCTTGGAGACTAAAATGGTGAGTGATGTTACAAAATATATTAATAAACCATCATTGATAAAATCATGCATAATAATCATCAATTTATTAAAAATAAAGGAGAATAAATAATATTTATCCATAAGAGCATAAATAATCATAAAATGTAATTATATGATAAATTATGATAAATGCCACAATAAAGAAGAGTAGAAATGGATGAAATAGGTGTTAAAAAGTTATAATAATAATGACATATTAGCGGCCCAACACACCCCCAAACTGAATATATTGCATGCCCTCATGCAACCCAGAACTGAATATATTGCATGTCCTCATGCAACCCAAAGACAAAACCCATGTGTTAACCAAGAAAAAAAAATTGTTCATCCCAACTCATGATATTGATGGAACAAATGATTTTTTTCTCAAATAATGAATATTCAATTTTAGGAACCTTGATGAAGGCGTAACAATTTATACAGTTGATGTTCAACTATATGTATATGAAGTTGCAGAAAATTGTGATATAAGTAACAACAAACTTCATTAATCATTTTCTCAAAAATCAGATCATTTTGATTGATGGATCATGAAATATAAACAAAATGGATGTAGATGATAGTGCATAATTTTTGAAATTTTAAGAACTAATTTAGCGTGAAATTATCTGGGTTTGTGTATTTTAATGATACCTCTTTGTTATCCAGAAATCACAATAATTCAGTTCATAATCTTAAAGATATATGCAAATCAATTTCTATACTGTATAAAAATGAAATTGTATGCCTTAAACGAGAAATAAAGTAGAAAGCATCCATCATGTGTAGCAATTCCTCCCCCAAACTGAAGAATTAGCATGTCCTCATACAATACAAGAAAACAAAGAGAGGTGGTTGTTACAATCTGTTGAAATCTATGCTTGGTGTAAAACAACATGGAATAAGGGAGGTGTTGAGAATGAATAAGAATATCAATGGATGATAAAGAATATTATGGTCATAAGAAAGAAATGAAGGAAAGCAACACTCCCCCAAACTGAAAGATGAGATGTCTCTAAAAAATGGGAAGTGGTAAAGATGTGGAATGAATGATGATAAATAATGCTCAATGGATTTTCATGAAATTCTCCTAAATTCGTAATAAATCAGAAAATTATGCTATTTTACCTCAAGTGTTACCTCCAAAAAAAATGTGGAATGACATGTAGGGACTATCCTTTGTTGAAGATGATATAGGCTGAGCGGATACTGAAAGTGATGCAAAAGGTGGAAGCCATGCAAGCACATCATGTCTGAAGAATTGTGTGCGTTCGCAAGTTGTGCGAGCCTTTGTTTTTAGTTGCAATAGTGTGGTCGTGCTGTGAATAGAATTCCCCCCCCCCCATACTTGTTGTTCTCCTATAACCAAATCATGATTCCGTATGCAATTTTCTTGAATCCACAGTGTTAATTTTGAAGAGCAACAGATAAGATGTATGCCAAAAGTTCAATCAGAAAAACTTTTGTAGAAATGCAGTATGAATATTGGGATTCAACCCACATGCAGGCATATTTAAAAGGCATCCGTGCCCCCCCTAAAAGATGATGTCGCCCTCGACCGGAAAATAGAAGAGTAGTGTACTGCACAACAATTGGACAGCATGGAAAGACATACATACTTATGATATGATCAACAAATTACCGCATTACTGAAATCAATGCATATTTTTAAATCGTTAGTAGATATGGAAATTTTTATGTAATGATTCGAAAATAAGGGAAAAGGACAACTGATGTGAAAAAAATACATATGCGGTCATTATCCACATAAACCATTATGATCGATTTATAAATAAATTTCATGCATAAGAGGTTTCGAACAAAGGGTTTAGGAGCATACTCTCATTTGATATTAGATAAAGATATAAGAAAAGGGTTTATCATTACTATTGATTTGTGAAAAATATGACTCCAATACCATCAGCAGAGCTCTGTTGCCCACAGGTGTCTATAACCTTGAAAAAGTTTCTTTCTCACCCTTGGAACCATTATCCTTTATTTATGCCTAGGGAAGTGCTATGTGATGTCATGATGGAGGCCACTGTGCTGGCTTGGGAACCAGATGAATCACAATTCTATTCACTAGGAAGGAGTGAAAGGTGGGCAGGCCGGCTCGTGATGAGACCTCCTATTCCAAGGACTTTTTATTTTTCTGAGTTGTCCATTGGATCATATCCCTAGTGTGGTGGCCATAATGGGAATTTGATCAGGAACTCAGGACCAAGTGTCGTAAAATGGTCAAAAATGAAGGTGCTCAGAACTGGTTTGAACCTGGACGACCGGATAGTGCTCGTCTTCCTGATTCCGGTGCCGCGAACGGTTCGAAAAATGGTCTCCGTATGAAGAAGTTATTCCAGTTTGAAGATTTCTTCATTTCCATTAAAAAAATGCCAAATTGGACTTTGTGGAAAAATTTTATTAAAAAAAGAATATTCCACAGAATATTCTGGGAATATTCCGTGGAATATTCCGCAGAATATTCCAGGGAATATTCGGTGGCAGCCAATCATAGGGTGCCACGTGGCTAGCCCGGAGGCCGCCACGTGGCCCCAAGGCCGAGTGGAATTGGCGTTTAAAAGTTTTTTTGGTTAGCTCGCAGGATTCGAACCCGCGACCTGTGGGTATCCAATGCAACGGTTTTACCAACACACCAGCGCATTAAGTCTTGAAATATGGTGCGGACGAGTTGTATTTAAACTGTGTAATTGAATTGGGCGGGGCCCGAAGGGGGCCAGCCCCCATTGCATAGGACCCTTCCACAGGACCGGCGGAGAATATTCAAACCATCCATTGGCGTGGGCGGATAAGGTTTAATAACCTTTGGTTGCGGTATTTGTTATATGGTTCGTTGTATATTTAATACAAATAAAACTGTTACAACGTATTTTGATAACCGCCATATGTACGCAACCCATCAACAATAAATGCCGACCTAACCGCCCGGGACAGACTTGGCGGTTCCGCCTATTTTTGCGCCTTTCCACCATTTTGGCGCCCTTAACTGCAGTCTTCCACATTTAGTGGAGTTTCTCAAGGGGAAAGAGGCAGTTTACTAAAGAGGCCATAACTTTTGATGGGAGAAGTCTTTCAAGACGAATTTTTTTTTGATTTTGAGTGTAGAGAGCATTCTGGAGCTGTTGGAAGGGTCTGCAGAGCCATCAGGGCATTTTATCTGCGAATTTTACAGCGCTTTTGACAGGGACTCCATCAGAGCTAAGGGGAAAGATTGCGGCATTGGGCTACCTTCCTCCAATGGAGGTGAATTTGTAGTCTATTTCTACTGTTTTGGACCTTCTGAGTCTGTTTTAGCAGTCTATTTTCTCATTAGAGGAGTTTATACAGATGTAATCTCATTTGCACCATTTAATCAAAAGAGCACTAAGCCTAATTAGAGGCTTTTGGAGCAGCGGAGGTAGCCCAAGAGAGGGGTGAACCGCTTTAACAAATATCTGCTGTTCATGTGTGTATTATGGCTGTTTATTTCCAGAATTTGATAGTTTAAACAATAAAATTTCATGAGCATGCTTTTCTAAAACAAGTTTATACAGGAAGCAAAACTTGTTATTTTCTCATCAAACCTCTTCACATGAGTTGCAGAATATATACTCTTGCTTATTCACATTTAAAACAGATCATTGAACACTTTGAATTCAGAAACAAAAGACTTTCATTGATTTTTTTATTTGTGCTTATATTCTATTTCCTTAGACAGAGTCTGTAGAGGGTCAGGTAGCCTCTGGAACTCATCCTCTCTTTAGAGGTGACATGTCCAGTGAATGCCCCTACAGTCCATCTCTGTATGGGAAATAGTTTATTCTCACATTAGCAAGAGGTCACTTGGAGTTATGGCTCAATTTAAAATTATGAGTATTTGCACAAACCAACCTATTCAGTCAATTTTCTTTATGAAAATGGATACCTTGCACCCTTAAACAAGTACATTCCATTTTCAGATCAGATGGTATCGGAGCACTAGGTTTGCTTGACTGAAGAGAAGGTTGCAAAGTTGGTTTGCTTGTCTGACATCACTAGCTTGAAAGGTGTCTTAAGCAGTGTTGAAGATTGACTGCTTTATTATTTTGCAAACTACTTGTTGTTTGAGTTTGCTGAAGCTCTTCTTTTGTTCATTTTTATAATGACAACTTCCATAAGTGAGTTCTCAAAATCGTCCTCCTTCACAAGATTTTTTGATGAAGGCATGAAGAAAGAATTTTTCATCATGGTGAATATGGTGAAAGAAATGTATGAGGATGAAAGAAAGAGCTCTAGACTTCAAGAGCAGTTGAATTCCATGAGGGAAGAGAAGCAGTTGCTTTCTGACCATTTGCAGGAAATGGAAGGCCAACTTCGTATGGCAAACATGAAGCTGGAAAAGATGTCTGAGTTGGAGACACAACTCCTGGTTTCTAAAGAAGCCTTAGCCAAGTATCAGCTTGAAGAAGAGGTAAACAACTCTAGTTTGTCTTCAAATTCTTTTAAGAATGTTTATGAACTTGGTTCTTTTGAGAAACATACCAAAGGCATAGGGTCCAAGTTGATGTCCAAGATGGGATATGAAGGAAAAGGACTGGGAAAAAATGCACAGGGTATAGTTGAACCAATTATGGTTGAGGTAAGGCCTAAGAATTTGGGTCTTGGTTATGGACAATCTTATGGAGAAAATTCCAAATCAGCCATGAAGGAAGAAGGTGTGCAGCAGCATGCACCTGAACAAGGGAGTGGTGAAAGCCCTAAAACCATTGATGGGATGGTTAGTGTTCCAAAGGGAGCTTCTTCTTCTTTTGATTCACCTCCTCATGAAGGTAATGAAGGTGAAAGAGAAAGGTTTAAATCTGATTTCAATCATATTTCCTTTGATCATGTAAAGCATGAAAAATTTCCACATAAGCATGGGAAAAGAATTGCATGTTCTTTTTGTGGTTTGTTTAACCATAGTGTTTCTAGATGTTGGAAAAGAATGGAAACATACAGGAAACTTTTGAAGGAAAGAAGGCAAGAAGCCAAAGTTCCAATGAACAATGCAAATCATGCGGTCAAGAAGATGAACATGTGTTGCACTTATTGCCATAAGCAAGGACATACTGTTGAAAGGTGTTGGACTTTGAATCCAACAATGCTTCCACAAAAGTTGAAGAAGTGGGAGAAAGAGTATGACAAGAATGGGAAGGAAGTTTCCATCATTGATATGTGTCAGGATGATACACATGTTGATATTGATGTGCAGTTAAAGGAATCACCTTTGAAATGGATTGGTAAGAAATGGTTAGAATTCTTATCCAATTAAAAGTTGCATGTCTTTTGATTGAATGCATTTTCTTTGTTAAAGGAATGCAAGTTGCAAGATGGAAAAGATGAGTATGAGACTCATTCTATCTTAGCGAAAGTTATTTTCATTTCAGCTGTGAAAGTACATGTACATGTGATTTAGGATCTTGTACTTATGATTGTACTTAAGAGAAAGTTGAACGATAAACTGCATGCATGAGAATGAGATGCATGAGCACAGGGATCATGATGATTTCCTTGTATTTTTAAACATGTATGTGTGATTAACTTGAAGGGTTGATTGCTTTGTTTTTATCCATGCATGTAATGTTATTGACTTGGAAAGTTAATTTGATCTCCAAGATTGTAAACAGGAGAAATGATGAAGTGTTTCATCTTTGTAAAAGCCTTTTCATTTGGGAGGCAGTTCTTCTTCTGGAATGAAGTTGCCTTGGATGGGCATCAAGACAGTTGGCAAGTCCACATATTTAGGAGAATATTTCAGCTCATATATCAGCAAGATTCATTGCTGGTTCTACAATTTCAGTTTTGTCTGGCGAAAGAACTTAGTCGGGATTCGACAAGTACTTGGCGTTTGCAGCAAAAAGTCGCCATGATGACAGTTAGCAAGGCAGGACATTTTTGGGCAGTATGCTCTTTTAGCTGACTGGAAGAGGATATTTCTGTTCCTCAATTGCTGTACAGTTCAGTGCAGAGATTTAGTAAGCTTTTGGGGACCAAAAGCCTTCTCATTTGGGAGGTGTGATCAGGAGCTCAGGACCAAGTGTCGTAAAATGGTCAAAAATGAAGGTGCTCAGAACTGGTTTGAACCGGATAGGATGAGTTCGTCTTCACGATTAGAGCGCCACGAACGGTTGAAAAATGTCTCCGTATGAAGAAATTTATTCAGTTGAAGATTTCTTCATTTCCATTAAAAAAATGCCAAATTGGACTTTGGAAAAATTTTTTATTAAAAAAAGAATATTCCACAGAATATTCTAGGAATATTCCGTGGAATATTCCGCAGAATATTTTGGGGAATTTTCCGTGGCAGCCAATCAGAGGGCGCCATGTGGCTAGCCCGGAGGCCGCCACGTGGCCCAGTGCAGTGGAATTGGCGTTTAAAAGTTTTTTGGATTCGCTCGCGAGTTCGAACCCGCGACTTGTGGGTATCCAATGAGCAGTTTTACCAACACACCAGCGCATTAAGTCTTGAAATATGGTGCGGACGAGTTGTATTTAAACTGTGTAATTGAATTGGGCGGGGCCCGAAGGGGGCCAGCCCCCATTGCATAGGACCCTTCCACAGGACCGGCGGAGAATATTCAAACCATCCATTGGCGTGGGCGGATAAGGTTTAATAACCTTTGGTTGCGGTATTTGTTATATGGTTCGTTGTATATTTAATACAAATAAAACTGTTACAACGTATTTTGATAACCGCCATATGTACGCAACCCATCAACAATAAATGCCGACCTAACCGCCCGGGACAGACTTGGCGGTTCCGCCTATTTTGGCGCCTTTCCACCATTTTGGCGCCCTTAACTGCAGTCTTCCACATTTAGTGGAGTTTCTCAAGGGGAAAGAGGCAGTTTACTAAAGAGGCCATAACTTTTGATGGGAGAAGTCTTTCAAGACGAATTTTTTTTTGATTTTGAGTGTAGAGAGCATTCTGGAGCTGTTGGAAGGGTCTGCAGAGCCATCAGGGCATTTTATCTGCGAATTTTACAGCGCTTTTGACAGGGACTCCATCAGAGCTAAGGGGAAAGATTGCGGCATTGGGCTACCTTCCTCCAATGGAGGTGAATTTGTAGTCTATTTCTACTGTTTTGGACCTTCTGAGTCTGTTTTAGCAGTCTATTTTCTCATTAGAGGAGTTTATACAGATGTAATCTCATTTGCACCATTTAATCAAAAGAGCACTAAGCCTAATTAGAGGCTTTTGGAGCAGCGGAGGTAGCCCAAGAGAGGGGTGAACCGCTTTAACAAATATCTGCTGTTCATGTGTGTATTATGGCTGTTTATTTCCATATTTTGATAGTTTAAACAGTAAAATTTCATGAGCATGCTTTTCTAAAACAAGTTTATACAGGAAGCAAAACTTGTTGTTTTAACTTCAAACCTCTTCACACAAATTGCAGAACATATGCTCTTGCTTATTCACATTTAAAACAGATCAATGAACACTTTGAATTTCAGATTTAAATACTTTCATTGATTTTGTTATTTGTGTTTATATCTTATTTCTTTAGACAGAGTCTGTAGAGGGCCAGGTAGCCTCTGGAACTCATCCTCTCTTTAGAGGTGACATGTCCAGTGAATGCCCCTACAGTCCATCTCTGTATGGGAAATAGTTTATTCTCACATTAGCAAGAGGTCACTTGGAGTTATGGCTCAATTTAAAATTATGAGTATTTGCACAAACCAACCTATTCAGTCAATTTGAAATTATGAAAATGGATACCTTGCACCCTTAAACAAGTACATTCCATTTTCAGATCAGAAAGGAGTGGGAAACGGATCGTGGATGCAAGCATTGTTCAGACTCCGGTAGTCTACGCAGACACGTATCTCCGCTTTGTCCTTCTTGTTCTGAATGACAATGGGACTCACCCACTCTGCTTCTTCTACTGAAAATATGAGACCTACAGCTAGCAACTTGTCGATCTCCATCTTGACCTTTTCTTTGATACGTGGGTTCAGCCGGTAGGGTCGGTGCTTGACAGGCCGGGCATCCGACTTCAGCACAATGTGCATTTCACCAAGGTCCCCCTTGATCTCCTTCAGGTCTGCAACCGAGGACGGGAACAAGTCTTCGTATTCTCGGAGGAGGCTGAAAATTTCTTTTGTCGTTTCCTCATCCCAGTAATCTCCCACCGTTGCCAGCTTGGGTTTCTCGTCTGTTCCAACGTTCAGCTTCTTCGTCTTTAGTGGCTGTAAATGGACTCCTTCAGTCGTCGGCTCTTCACTGATGTTCCGCTCGCCTTCCTTTTCGTCAAAATAGAGATGCCTGAGGTCCCCCAGACTATCATCATCCGGATCGCCGTCAATCCGTTGGCAAACCAACTCGCGCCTGGCCTCAGGTCGTGACACAACCGGGCCCTCGTCGGGCTCGGGATGGTGGAAAAAAAAGACCTCCTTGATTGCCTGTAGGGCCTGAGACTCCTGCGCCGTCTCCCCTTCGAACGAGAAGCACCGAACGAACTTGTCCGTGACTTTCTGCCACGAGCAGGTTCCCCGTTTCTGCTCTTCTTCCAGGTACCAGGCCTGGGGGATTGTATCCAAGGAGTGGATAAACCTGTGGACCCACATCTCCTCCGGGTACCTGGTACTGCGCCACTGCTCCTCACAGGCACGCAAATGGTTTCGCGGGTCGGAAGTTCCGCGATACTTAAGCATACTGCGAGGTCCGTCATCCTCTTTAAAACGTGCCCGCAGAGCATCCGCCACGCAATCCCATCGCAACAGAGTGTCGCGGTGATTTTTCCACCACCGGGCCGACGTGGATTGCAAGGCCACATCCAAAAGTGGCATCCGACTTTCGTCTGGGACCATGTCTTCCACCTTGGTAATAAAAGTATTGACAGCTTGCATGTTTGACAGGGTGGGATATCCGCGGATCTCAGTCCCCACCCACTGGACTTGGGTAACGGTAGCACATCTCCACGTGGTGGTCTCGTACCCCCCTTGCTGCCAGTCTTCCCACGCGAGTTCGGATCTGAGCTCCGAGCTCTGCACACTTCGCCAACTGACAGAACCAGTCGCGGTCGGGTTAATATAGTCGTCCCGCTTTCCTGCAGTCATCTGATAAAGGTGGTCCATCATCTGAGCATCCTCCTGATTGTCCACCGTTTCCGCATATCGCGGACCCTGATACGGGTCAAGGGGTTGGGTGACCCGTACCTCCCCATCCTCAAAAATCATCAGCTCCTTTTTAAGGTCAATGATGGCGTAATTCTCAAAAGCCCAGTCGATTCCGAGTAAGGCAGGATAAGGATCCTTGTCGCCCATAATATCAATAACCTCAAAATCGGTGTATGTCTTCACCCCCGCAATGTCGACCTCGACACCCTCGAGCCGGCCGATTTGCAGAATGCAGTACTGGTTCGCCATCCTGAGTTGGATTGGCGAGTAGGCCAGTCGTGGCCTTCCAAGGGCCTCCCACGTCTTTCGTGGCAGGATGTTGACGTCGGACCCCAAATCCAGCATGGTATCGCTGATTTGGAAGCCCGTGACCTGCGTGTTAACCCGGAACTCTTTCCCTGTTCATTGCTTGTTCCGCTTGACACACCGCACATATTGAGGGGCAGCGTTCGCCGAATCCCTAAGTCCTGTACGCCCCTGTAATGCTCCTTCCAAATCATGCTTAAGTTGTTGCCGCAGCGCAGCATTGTCAACAATCCTGAGGAATAGCTGGAGCCAGTCCTCGATCATAGTTCCTGTGATGCTCTGCGCCCCCGATTCTGGCAGCACGGGCTCCTCCAGACCTCCCACGTCCCGCAGCTGGGCGAACGCCTCAACTGCCTCCTGGAAATACTTCTTCTGGGCTTCGGGCCTGATTAACATCTTCGAGGATGCCGGCCGAACCACTCGTGCTGGCTCCTTCCCGTGGGCATCCTCCCCAGTTTTCTTCCCACCCCTCATCACGATCGTGACGTTCTACATGTCTGGGGTCGCAGTCCCTCGTAGCTCTGAATTTATTAGATTCGCTCCCCTCTGCCTCGCCTGTTCTTCCCACTTCTTGATGAGCTCCGGACAGCCCTCTGTGGCATGGGCATTCACCCGGCACTGGGAACACCAGGGTCGTCGCGGAAGGGGACATTCTCGAGCCACGTGACCCTCCTGGTCACAGTTGTAACATTTCACCGGACCGCGTCCACCTGTGCGGCCTCCCCGCATGCCGCCGCCTCTTCCCCTTGGGGCCTCGTTCACCCTGTAGGAGGGACGATCCAATCGATCCGCAAGTGCGTCAAGCGCCCTGCACTGCTCAGTGTTGTGAGTCGTGGAAACACAAAATTCGCAGTACACATTGTTTGGGACCGTGGAGTACTTCTGTAGTATCGGGCACATCTGAGGAGGATGCCCCAGCGTCCGGCAAATCTCGCAGTACTCTGTGGTGGAGGAACCCGGTTGAGGTGGGAACCCCGCGTAAGGCTGTTGTGGCTGGTAGACCCCCTGCAGATTCATCGCCGCGCCACCACCAGGTGATGGACCCCCCTGGATTGCCATGACCGAGGGTCCTACCCCTGCGCCACGCAACCGGGGACACTCGGTTGCAACGTGGCCCTCGACCAGGCAATGAGTGCACCAAACATTCGGCCGCGCTGGTATCACCGGCTGGAGCTCCTTGAGATTTTCATTCAAGCTGGCGATCTGATGTTGCAACCCCATCAAAGAAGGATCTTGCGGGGCCGCCCCCCCCCCCCCGGTATTCCTGGGGGTAGCACGCCATGGCGTTAATCTTCATGGCCTGCGCCAAAGCATCCGGTAGATTATCAATCTTCTGTTGAGTGAGAGGGGTTCGTGTCAAGGGAAGCAGAGCCTTGATGAACCAGTCCCTCTGGTGGTTTGGATCGATCGGGTAGCTGAGTTTCCTGATCACGTCCTTGAATCGCCGCATCAACTCCCACGCGGTCTCACCTTCCTTCTGCTTAATTTCCCACATCTCAGACAGGCCCTGCTGGTCTGTCTATGGAAGCTTGAATTCACGGACAAAATCCCGCTTTACGTCCGCAATTACGGGGTTAGGATGAGCCTCGGACCACTTGATAAACCATCGCAGAGCCCTCTCTCTGAGCATGGTTTGGAACTCTATTAACTTCCCTGCATCTGGCGTCTGCCGAGCCCTCCAGATGGCTTCGCACAGATACCAGTGTTGCTCTACATCATCATTGCCCCGGCCAGAGAACTCTGGATACCGGGTGAAAGACCCAGCCATGTGTACTTGTGGAGTATTGACCAGGATAAATCCTCCAGGTCCTGGTTGCGTAACGGTTCCACTAGGGAATACAACACTACTAGTAACACTGCTATTACCGGATGTTACTGACGCTGATGAACTATTGTGCGACTGACTTAATGCTTGTAACTGAATGAAAATATTACTTAAAGGTTGATACAGTACCAGGGGAAAGTAGGGATCCTAGCCATGCAGAATGTGGGAAGTAGGGCTGCCTGGAGAGGTGAGTGTCATCTGCTCTTAAAACATCTGCTGCATCACGCCGTACCATTCGCCATCGGAACTCTCTTCGGGTTGCATCTTTTCATCGTCTTCGCTAGTCACCATCTCTTTTCCTCGCGTCGCTGGGCTCCCATGCACCCGCCGCACTTCCACCGCTGTCCCGTCTTCTTCCCGGGTATCCAAATCCATAATCCCTATCCTCTAAGGCGCCTCCTTCTGGTTCTTCCTTGCCGCTTCCTGTCGGTTTAAATCCCGCATCACCCTTTTTCGCCACCTATCGGCGATCTGCGCCTGCCGATGTGCACGTCGCTCCCTCAACTTGCGTGTGGCCTCAACATCCATTCCCTGCTTCCTGCTTCACATTCTACGTAGCATCTGTCCCTTCTCCTTTCCCCCAGCACCGGAGGTTTACGCTTCCATACTTGCTTTGTGGAATTCCACCAACCCTTCATCCACCATCAGGGCTTTAATCCACAGCGAAATCTCCTTGAGCAGCTTCCCTCTTAACCCGGAACGAAAAATAGCTTCAGCTTTTGAAAAGGATTGGTACCACTCGGCTTCCACAATATAGCCGTCCAACGTGGTTTCGACACAAAAGTCCACTGCACGAGTCAGCTCCGTGCTCAACCAATGCAGGGCTACCAGATCCCCGTGTATCCACCTGCGGTTTATCTTCCACGAGCCATCTCTAAGCACCTTCGTCTGTAACCTTCGCAACCAATTGTAGAGATCGTTGGGGAATTTTCCCCAGAATATTTCGTACGTATCGCTGGCTAAATCAAAGAAAAGGACGAGCTCCTTGATCGCCGCCTCCTTTTTCCTGGCCAGCTCTGCTTACTGAGAAATGAATTGGTCGAGATGATTATCCCACCATCGCCATATCTCTCCTTCAAAAATCCTCAATACCATGATCTAGTTCCCCTCAGAACATGCAGGTCCCGGCAACGGAACCATTTGTTGGCGAGAAGTCAGGTCTCGCGGACAAGACCCAGGTTCAGGAGTTGTGGCCAACAAAGGGGGTCCGATGTAGTCTAGGATCACACTGGCATTTTCACCCTACTCCGGAGAGCAGTGAGTCTCACCCGAGGCGTGCCGCAACCACATGCAAAAGGGGATGAGATCAATGGCAAGGAACAGAGTCGCAACTCATGATGGAAAATGCATCGATTATATAGACAGAGTCATGTACGCAAGAGCACTTAAGAAGCATTCAGACATTAGCAAATAAAATTTTAAACCAGCATAAACACATTACATGCATGTAAACCTCTTATTGAGACAGCAACCTTTCATTATATTAATCTCTTGGCCAAGCTCATGATTACATAGCATCTTCAGCGATAGCTTACAACCCTAATACAGATGTCTTATGGAACAGAAAGGTAGAATAGAGAAGATTAGGAACCACAGAGATGTCATGCATGATTTCCCGCAGCCGCTCTGTGCTTCTTCTCCTGTCACGAGCCTCGCAACCTTTGCTGCGTCCTCTCTTCTTTCAGCCGGGTGACTGTTATTTATTCACCCGCTATCGCGACTATCAGTTCCTCCCTCTGTATTTTCTTCAGCTGCTTCCATCTTCTCTCCTGTTATCTGTGTGTTCCGCTTTCTGTCTTCTGCTATGTGTTTTCTTCATCTGTACTTGTGCGTGTTCTTTCTTTAGCTATCTCATGCTTCCGCGCCACCTTGATAGCTTCGCGACTCCTGGTATTTGCGACGCGATCGCGATTGCCATGTGTCTTCATGCCGCAACTCAAAAGGTCATCCTTTATTCAAAATTCAAAATGTTCTAACCAAGATTTCAAAAACAAGGGCCCACCAAACCAACGCAGGAAATTGAACAATAAACGATGACAAAGTAGCCTACGCCTGAGCATAACATCCCCCAAGGTAGTGACCAGCCTCCAAATTCTCCACATAGATACCACACACCGATCCACCAAACACTGTCACACCCACGCTGGTGGGCACAAAATTTGGAAAAGAAACTAGTTTTCCGCCACCACCCTCGAGGTTTCATGGACTGCAAATTCTAACTTCCTCTCTTATCATGAAAAAACAGGCTCACCGAAAGCCAAGAAAAATGGAAACCAGTGAGCTCACTTCCCTTCAACTTCCTATCCTTAACCCAGACACAGTCAATGGCTAAGAAACAGAGCAGCAGGGACCAGTTGAACACACCGCACCAGGAAATGCCCACGACAAGCACACACAAGCCACTCCCTCTGTAAACCTTCCTGCGATGTTTACGCACCTCTTCAGAGGCCACCATTAGGACCAACACCAAACCATATTTATGAGTCTGATGTTGGGCTCCCTCATCTTCCCTCACCTTATCCTTTCACCACCTCCGAACTCTAATGTGTAGTTATTTTTCACACGAATTGCCAACGTGAAGCTAGTAACTCTCCTGCTGCATGCGTTATGGTGAAGGGACCAGGAGTATCGTCCCTCACCCTCGCTCCACTTATATTTATTCATGCGAGACGCCTTCCACATGTTGCTCAAACCTCACCCCCATCGGGCAGTATTGTATGAACCTTTGTTAATTTAGTTATGAACCTTAATTAGTTTTTTAATGGTGTATGAACTTTTATTAATTGTTTGATATGAACCTTGGTTAATTTTTTAATTAATGGTATTATGAACTTTTGTTAATTGTTTAAGTACGAACTTTATTTAATTTTTTAATAATATATAAACCTTTATTAATGGTTATAAATATGTAATTCAAAATATTTAAGTATGGTTTATTGTGTAATAATGGATAAATGTGTTTAGTTTTGTCAATTTCTATGAGAATTGTACCAATGAATATATTTATTTCATTTAATACATAATTTACATGATTATATCAAATTAAAATTTAAATAAAACAATATTATTGGTTTTATATTTGATTAATAATCAAAGTAGTAAATCTCTTTTCGCAAAAGAGCTCCCATCAAGTCATGCATAGTAGGGACTTTGAAGCCCTTTCATGTAGCTATAATAGAGTCCCACATAGCTTTGTAATAATGTGAGCGAGCAACATTAAGGATATCTGCATCATACCACCATCTAGCAATGTATTGAAAAGAAGATTCTTTGCACAGTTACAAGACATGCCATATAACCCTCGATGATGGATAGCTTGACCTTCAAAATTTTTTTTGACAGCTCAGATTTCCTGATGGGGGAGATGGTGAAGGGGGTTTATTAGCATATATGGTAGCACTAATGAACCTTGATTTTGGAGAAAAGAATGGGAAGAAGGCTCCTTTTGGAGGACCGGTGACTTTGGTACATTGACAGAGGAAACCAAATATGTATGATAGCCAATGTCTCCATAATTCCATTTATCTATCTAGATTTATTCGTCAAATACTCATAATGTCCCTTAACCCGACATGGGTTGGGTTTATGTACCCAAGGTCATGCAGTGGACCAGATACAAGATAAAAACCCATACAATGCCACCATTTTAGAGCTCAAAGGTGTGACCGTGGATTGGAGACAAGATCAAAACCCCTGCAACATCACCATCTCGGAGCTCGAAGGCGTGACTTGCAATAATGAGAGGGTTTTCAAGCTTAGCATCGTGGGATTTTTCCTCGACAGAACAATCTTTCCTTTCATTTTAAACTACACCAATTTAGACTCCCTCGACTTGTTGGAAAATTGTTTGATTGGCGAGATACCAATGAAGCTCCAATATATGGTCAATGCAATCTAATTGCGTTGTCGTGAATCTTATTCGCTTATCTAAATGTAAAAGATCTCCATGATAACAGGATCACAGGAAAATATGGAGGAATTTGGACATTCAAAGACTGGATCCAAAGGTAGTTTTGGCCCTTGGGTATCTTGATCTTGAATACTTCAGAAGGCAGCAACTGACCGATAAATCTGATGTGTATTCTTTTGGAGTAGTGTTACTGGAGTTCTTGTGTGCCATGGAAAATCTTAATCTTGTTTTTCCCAGAGAACAATTCAATATAGAAGAGTGGGAAATGCATTGGCAAAAAAAGGGAAAGATTGAAAAAATCATTGACCCTCACCTTGTTGGGACCATCAACTCTCATTCTCTGAAAATGTTTAGGGAGACTACCAAAAAGTTATTGGAAGAGATGGGATTCGATAGGCCTTCCATGGGAGATGTTCTATGGAACCTAGAATATGCATTTCAACTCCAGGAGATATCCATGCAAAATGATCTAGATGAGAATAGTACAAATCATATTGCAGATGTTCCTTTGCGCTACCCAGATCCTGAGCCTTTTGGTCCAAGTTCAGTATGACTTCAAGTCTTCTACGAAAGTTCTCAATTTATAGATTTCATTAATGAGCATGTGGAATTTTTGAGTTCTCAACATCCCACATTACCTATTGTTTGGAACATGTTCTCCTTCAGTGGATATGACACATAGTGTAGGATCCATACTTTGGTGCAAGAGTTCCTTACCTTAGGATGTTTGCACAAGATTCGGGGCAAAGTGAACACACAACACTAGTGGCTTTGGTTTGGGAGGAGAGCTACAAGTATGTAGAAGATATTGAGAGCGCATAAATTATGTTCCTTTTCGCTGCCAAGAGCCTGAGACTTTTTATACTAGTGTTATTGGACGAGGTGTTGGTGGAAGTGATGATGATTTAGAAGATGCAACCACAAGCGTTGTGTTCTCACAATTGGTGAATCCTCATGGGAGGTGATCACAAAACAAGACTCCTTTGCCATGTTCCAAATTTACCAAATTAGCACATGCAGAGAGAACATTGGTAAATGTGAAATGGTTAGGTTCAGTACTTGTTTTTTGCATATCACATTAAAAATCCAGTGCCTCCTCGCAAAATCCTCTCCTCGTATAATCGACCACTAGTACAGACGATTACACCACATTTGGTTTGGACATTTAGTTAGGTAGGTAGGGTGCCCCTATCTCCCATCTCCCTATAGAGTAATTTGGTCACATATTCTTTCTTCTATGATACTGGTTCCTCTCTCTTAAGTCCTATCTCTTGTCCTTCTTCTCTCTCCCTTTCTCTCCTACCTCCCTCTCTCTTCCCCAATGTTAGGTGGAGCAAGAGTATAAGAGCCAAATTTCTCATGAATGTGGGACACTTGAACTTAAGATTTTTTGTAGTAGTCATGAGGTGTAGTGTGGTTATTGAGACTTCACCAGATGACCACTCTCTGGACTTAAATTATGTGACAACACTGTGGCTGAGTTTGAAATTGGAGATTGAAAATACATTTGGTTTTATTGCAATAGACATTTTCATCAATAAATGTAAAGCAATGGCTAACAAATACTAGAAATTAATAAATAGAGAAGACATGACAACAAGCAACAGTACCTACAAAATTGTTACATTGAGACACAAAGAATAAACAACTATTGTGGAAAAACATGGACCAAAGAAACTATCATCTTAACTCCTAACCCATTAAACACTAATTCCCAACCCATAACCCATTTAACCCCCTAAATATCTAGACCCCTAACCCATTTAAACCCTAAAACCTAAACCTCTAAACCCTTAACCCCTAAACCCTTAACCACTAACCCATTTAACCCCCTAAACCCTAAACCTCTAAACCCTTAACCCCTAACCCCTTAAACTCTAATTCTCGACCCCTAACCCATTTAACCCCCTAAACCCTTAAAACCTTAACCCATTTAACCCCATAAACGCTAAACCCATTATTCCCTAACCCCTAAAATCCTTAACTGCTAAATCCACTAATCCCCTAAAAATCTAAACCCCTAACTCACTTAACCCCCTAAACCCTAAACCTATAACCCCTTAAACCCTAATTCCAAACCCCTAACCCATTTAACACCCTATACACCTAAACCCCTAACCCATTTAACCCCCTAAATCGTAAACCTATAAACCCCTAACCCATTTAACCCCTAAACCTCTAAACCCTTAACCCTTAACCCCTAACCCATTTAACCCCCAACCCCTAAACCCCTAACCCATTTAACACCCTAAACCCTAAACCTCTAAACCCTTAACCCTTAAACCCTAATTCTCGACCCATAACCCATTTAACCCCCTAAAACCCTAACCCATATAACCCCCTACCCTAACCCCTACAATCCTTAACTGCTAAATCCCTTGACCCCCTGAACCTCTAAAACCCTAACCCATTTAACCCCCTAAACACTAAACCTATAACCCCTTAAACTCTAACCCCTTAACCCCTTAACCCTTAACCCCTAACCCCTAAAATCCTTAATTGCTAAATCCCCTAACTCCCTAAACCTCTAAACCTCTAACCCATTTAACCCCCTAAACCCTAAAGCTCTAACCCTTAACCCCTAAACCCTTAAACCCTAATTTCCAACCCCTAACCCATTTAACCCTCTAACCCCATTAACCTCTAACGACCCATAACCCCTAAAATCCTTAATTGCTAAATCCCCTAACCCCCTAACCTTTAAAGCCCTAACCCATTTAACCCCCTAAACCCTAAACGCCTAACCCCTTAACCCCTAATTTCCAACCCCTAATTCATTTAACCCCCTAAACCCTAAACCTATAAACCCTTAACCCTTAACTCCTTAAACCCTAATTCCAAACCCCTAACTCATTTAACCCCCTAAACCCATAAAACCCTAACCCATTTAACCCCTAAACCATAAACCTCTAAACCCTTAAACCCCTAAACCACGAACACCTAAACCCCTAACCCCTTAACCCCTAAACCCATAAATTGTTAACACTTAACCCATAACCCATTAACCCCTCACCCCTAGCCCCTAAAATCCTTAACTGCTAAATCCCCTAACCCCAAAGCCCCCCTTAACCACTAACTCATTATTCACCTAACCCCTAACTGCGCCTAAATCCCCTAACCCCTAACCCCCTAATCCCTAATCCCTTAACCACTAACTCATTATTCCCCTAACCCCTAAATGCGCCTAAATCCCCTAACCCATAACCCCCCAATCCCTAACCCCTTAACCACTATCTCATTATTCCCCTAACCCCAATCCCTAATCCCTTGTTGGAAAGGTGGAATACCATGAGCAAAACCATGGGTTGCAAAAACCTCCCCTAAATTTACTATTTTATCTCAACTTTGTTTTAATAATTAATCAATTTCTTTAAAAACACTTTTGGATAAATCACATAATTTTTTTAAGGTCGGATGGCTTTCAAACCACTCATTGTATGGTTCATCATAAATGTTTTTAAAATAAATTTATTAGAATGAAATTGAAATGATTTTTTGAAGCGTCTTTTTAAATCAATTGTTGACATTACAAGGAGCCTTTCAAACCACTCATTGTATGGTTCATCATCAATGTTTTTAAAATAAATTTATTAGAATGAAATTGAATTGATTTTTGAAGCTTTTTTTTAATCAATTGTTGACATTACAAAGAATCATGAGTGCGCTCAACATCCATCCAAACAACTATGGTATGATATTAAAAATGATATTTGGAAAGCATACTATTAAAAATGATGTTTGGGAAAATAGAGGGTATGGTATTAAAAATGATATTTGAAAAGCATAATATTAAAAATTATGTTTGGAAAAATGGAGGGAGGGAGTATTATTTTTTCATTTAAATTTTAGACATCAAATTAAAATAACATTTCTCCCACCCACGTTAGGCCTTTTGTTGTCGGTCTTGTTCTTGTAACTGCCTTAGTGCAATTCCTTCCGGGTGCGTTTAAATCTCCTTCTACTGAAATCACATCTTCGCACAATTTCCCATTCCCTAGTCTTGCAGCGACATTCACGGCCCTGTGTGTAAAAGATCTTGCCACTGGTTACTCTCATTTGATAAATCGAAACAAACCTAGTGATGAGGGTAAAGAGCTAGCAGTTAATGGCACAGGATTCGCAAGGTCGCCCCATAGAAGAAGATAGCAGGACTGGCCATGGGTAATTTCTCAGGTAAAATATATGACTTTTATTATAATACATAGCGTTTCCATCCTCACATGTCTCTATATCACATTTGAATAAAACATAAAAGTCAAAGTCTGTGTCGGGTTTTTTAACATTGGGTTTGTAACCCTTTTCAAAATCCTTTGGGAGAATAGCATAACGGTTTTTCAGCACTGCATGCATACCAACTTCTTGACAAATTACAGTTATCTCTGCAGCACTAATTTTATCAGGCCGAGATACATAGTCTTCAAGGTCTACCTTGTCACTGAAGTTCATTTTCGCTATACAAACCTGGAAAGCAAGATGTTTCTGCCTCCTATCAGGCAGAGGAAACTCGATTTTCCTATCAAGTCTTCTAGGACGCAGAAGTGCGGGATCCAGTGTATCTTCTCTATTGGTTGCCATAATCACCTTCACATTCACAGTTTGATCAAAACCATCCATCTGATTTAAGAGCTCCATCAAGATCCTCTGAACTTCCCTATCAGCTCCAATTTGAGCATCAAACTGTGCTATTGCCATTGCATCCACCTCATCAATGAATATTATTTTAGGTGCATTCTCTTGCGAAAGACATCACGAACCATCCTTGGCCCCTCTCAGAGCCAACAACCTAAATGAAAGCAGCCATAGTGTGGTTTGCGACGGCCTTGGCAAGCATGGTCTTCCCTATATCTGGAGGGCCATAAAGAAGAACACCATGGGGATGGTCTATCCCGATCTTCTTGTAAAGCTTGTGGTGTGTGAGTGGAAGCTCCATGGCTTCCCGAATCTCTTGTTTCTGTATTTCATAGCTCCCAATATCATTGTAGGTGATGTCAGGCTTCTCAGACTGGGAGAGCAGTGAGATAGAGGAGTCTGCCTCAGGTGGGAGGACGTCCACCAGGGCATTCGAATGTTGATCGAGGGCTACCGAGGCGGAGGGCTTCAGGAGCTCCCTATTGATTGTGCTCAAAATCCTCAAATAGTAGTTCAATCTCGTCTTTGAACCCACTATTCCGTTGTTCTGGTCAACCATCTCCATGAACTACCAAATCACCAGAGGCACTGACTGGATCCTCTTCACCTCCTCCCGGGCTCTCAACAGTTCTCTCTTTAGATTTTTTTTCTCGTCCTTCACGTATTCTTCTTGAATGTCGATGAACTCCATCTATCTCTCTAGCGATTTCAATCTGCTGTACAGATCTTCTTCGTCCATGTCGGAATGGGAATGGGGATGGGGAGGAGGAATACTCATCTCTATATTGCCCGTTGGACCCTCGGCCACCAACTTCGGATTTAGCACCATGACCGATGCAACCATTGTCGCCTTACCTTGCCTTTCGCTCGCAAAAACTAGAACAGAGCCGAGGCTTTCTTCACCGAAAGGAAATTGTGTCAGATAAAATCTAATACATTAATGTATCATATGCTTGAGAAATCAGATTTAATTTTTTTATTTTATTTTTTTATTGTCTAAGAGTTAGGAATCTCTCGATGTTGAGGTTTGTTCTGATATATCATAATTTATGAATCAGGTGTTGGAATTCGAATTAGGTGCCTATTATAAAAGTTGATGTAGATCTGAAGCGTGGAAGGGAGGAAGTTGCACGTCTGAGAAATAAGCTATGGTTTTTCTGTTGCATGAAGCTGGTTTTCCCAAATGTAAGTTTACGTGTCCCTCTTCTGTAATGTTGTCTCGTTTTCCTCTTATGTGTGTTGTTATTCATTGTTTTGCTGGTTATTGTTGCCTTGTTTTTTTCCAATTAGGATAAATCATTGTTACCTAGTTATATCCCCTTGTTTTTTTCCTGAGCCAAGCCACTCTCGTTCACTAGGATCCTTGATCTCTCTTGCTCACCAGGATCCTTGTTACTCAGCTCCCGCTCATGGTGAAATGTTACTCGGCTCTGGATCACTCATTGCGCTCATATCTCGCTGCCTCCAGCAATGAGCGTGTGCCACAGCTCTCGGCTCTCACTGCACTCATATTTTGTTGCCTCCTGCTTTGAACGTGTGCCGCAGCCCACACGAGTCGTTAATCCACATTGTACTTTTGACTAATCAATGCTCATTAAATTGTACTTTGTCAATTTTGGATTTTTGGCCATGTTATTAGAACCCCATTTTCTAGGTTCCTAGTGTATTCAATGTTCTTTATCCATGTTGTGTTCACTCTTTCAAATGCAAGTGCAACCCACACCTAATCCAATATACCATCATTTTGACATGAGTAGTTGATCCACATGGTAATTTTGACTAATCAATACTCATGAAATTGTGCTTTGTCAATTTTGGATATTTGGCAATGTTATTAGAACCCCATTGTAGAGGTTCTTAGTGTGCTTGATGTTCAAGGTGATCAAAGGTTATAGAGATTTTTCCACTTTTATTGGTATGTAGAAGTAATTGATTGATTTCTAGTAATAAAAGTTTGTTCCAATTATATATTGTGCGAGCTTTTTAAAGCCAAAAAAAAAATCTTTATCACTTTTCGGATAATATCATTGGATTGTTTACATATATAATCACAAAATATAGCAATAAGTGAGACAAAAAACTAGATATGGAAGGCAACAACCCCCACAAATACTCTTGGTTTTCTAGCACTTGTGGAATAAGTTGGAGAGCCTCTTTGGAGAGCTTGTCTGCTAGGGTATTGAGTTCATGGTATATATGGCCACAAGAGAACCAATCCAACTTGTTGTAGACTTGTTTGATACCTTACAAAATGTGAGCCAAATGAGGGGCCACTATGCTGACTTTGTCGCAGACTCAATCCATAACAAGTTTTGAATCCCCCAAAACATTTAGTTTTTTGACATCTTTTTGGTTGACCATATTAACAAGAGCCTAGAGAGTTGAAAATTCAAATCTCATGTTTGTGCCCATACTTGGAGCATATTTGATATGCAAAAAATGAGAAAGTTTTTCATATTTCTTTCCACAATGATTTTATTTCATTGCTTTGATCTTTGATGTTGTGTCATAAATTAAAGATTCCATTCCTCCATTAGTAGGACTGCCTACATACAAACCTCCACTTTCAAGTTCTGTTTCTTTAAGTGGTTCACACCCAATGAATTTCTACTCATTGATGCTAGCTGGGTCATATGGTAACATTTCATCTACTTTTCATCAACCTTTAAAGACAAAAACAACATATCAAATGATTTACACCCATTAACAAGAAAAAAAAAACTGGCTACAATCCATTCTGCTGAGATGCTAGATATATTGAAACCATTCCCACAGGCTTCAAAAACCACTTTGGCTCCAGTTCAACTTATGGATGGAAAGACAAACTCCTTGCCAGAATCTCTTGGCAATCAATCAAGTTCTCTTATAGTTGCATTTGTCAACAATGAAGATAATTGTAGTTTCCAGTTTTCCATCAGTCCCCCATCTGAAGTATTGACTATAGATAAAGCAGATGGAGTTAGATTGTCACTAGTGAACATGCCTATTGTGGCAACATGTGATCTCAGTGATGGTACGGTTTCAAATTGTTCTGTAGTTTCTGCACTTGAGTCTAGATTAGATCATTATACTAGTGAAAAGAAGAAAAAACTATCTAAAAAACAAGCAAGTCTTTCAATAAATGAATGTTCAAATAAGATGACAAAATCTGAGCACAAGCCTAAAAAGCAGCAAATGTAACAACATGTGTCATTGGTAGGAAGCTCTTAAAATATGGAAAGGGAGTCAAAAGGAGAGGTGGTTGCTGAGGATTCTAAACTTAGTGGTTCTCACAGGTAGGTGGAGGAGTCACTTTTGAGTCAGACTTCATCATCTACCTCAACAACTCCTTTAATGATAGCCTTACAGAAGACAGTTAAAGTTGTTGATGGAGGGGCTAATTTTGACCTAGCTACAGAAACAGTTCTGCATTCTTCACTGCCAGGGCCTGATTCTACAGCCCATATTTGTGGTTCATTTATCAATCCCACAAAATGTGAAAAGATACTATTGCTAAAGAATTCATCGGGAAACATGGTTAATGTTGTGGACACTCCCTCGTTAAAGATATCATGAGATTCATCATCTGTAGATGAGATCACCGAAACAGATATTTCCAGGGGAACCTTGGAACCTTTACAAGATTCAGAATATGTGAGTGAGTTGATCATTGCTGATATGTCTTCATATTTGGGAAGCTCTAGTGAGGGATATGAAGGAAAAACAGAAACTTCTAGGCTAGTTATAGAGTTTTCTACAAAAGAATGCTGGAGTAGTAAAGAAAGCAGTAGAAGATATGAAGTTTGATAACAATAATTTTCTTGTAGGAACATTGAAGAGCCCAACATGCAATGAGGATGGCATTAAATCAGATTCAAAACTTAGAAATGTGAAGAATAAACAATCTGAATCAACAAGTGATAATGCTAGAAAAAGTTACAGCAATAATTTTGTTAATTCTATAATTGGAGAGAAGCAAGATCTTGGAAATGTTCTCCATCCTGAGCATGGGCATGGGACTGTTGTGGTTTATGATTCTCCATCTAAGTTTTCAAGTTCACCTGATGCTGACATAAACAAAGAGCTGGCTTATTTTTTCAATTCTGTCATTGGAAAAGAAAAAGCTAGTTTGCATGTCGGGGAGAGAAAAATCAATGGAATGCATGAGAGTAGGTTGGCATCTCAACTGGATACACATGACAATGACACAATGGTTGTTGATCAAAATCTTCTCAAAGAGAAAAAGGGTGAAGTGTTACTAATTATGTCCACCATGCATATCTTACATTTTAAAGAGCAATAAACATATTTCTTAATATCATCTTAGCCCTCAATCAATACCAGTCATGTCAAGTACATTTCAAAAAACATTTGAACCATCTACAGAGCTATCAAAGGTTTTGTTTTATCAATTTTGTTTTGGAAGCTAGGTTCTCCTGTTTAATTGAAGATTGAGTATGAGAGTCCATATTATGTCAAAACATTAGTGTGCCTATGAAGATTATACATGCCTATTAAGATATGCAGCTCAAAAAGTATTGTAGTAATTTAAATCCAACAAAGGAGTTGTAATTTAAACCCAGCATTTGTCCAAGTAATGGATATCTAAGAGCTTACTACCCATTGCTTTCTCTCAGCATCGTATGTTTCTCCACTGTTTGGATAGGAAAGTATAGGCTTCTCAGTGACCTGTATCGAAATAGATTAAACAAGAATGACATCGTTAAAATCGATCATCCAAGGTTAAAATTTCAGCATAACAATCATTAAGATGTAGACAATTTTGATCTGAAATGCATGGACCTGCAACATATACAGTCGGGATATATGAAGAATATTTGACGTTGACACATCAAGCAGAAGTTTGTAGTGCAGTGTGTATATAATGTTCTTCCATCATGTTATAGTTCTCAGATCAAATATTCAGATTATTTCAGACATACATCTAGAGTTGAAACTGAAAGTGTAGCATCTCTAATGTCTGGTAGAATGAGAGACAATATATACAAATAGTTTTATTGATGTCCAACAAATGACCACAAAAGTAGGTCAATGGGACTGCTAATTACAAGAGTAATTGATAAATTCTTCATTATACTTTATTCCAACCATCTTCAATGGACAAGAAGTAACTGTTATTATGCCTAAGAAGTAATTGTTATGCCTAAAAAGCTAGAACCCATCCACACATCACAACCAGATTCTATCCAAGGATGCCATCTTAGACGTACGATTTTTCATAAAACTCCAATGAGTAGCCTCATAAATATTACATATATCTTTATTTTCCTTCTAGCCACATTAGCAAAGACCCACATTTATTGAGGGAGACAATTCTTGCCATACAATTCATACTCCTAACAGCTACTTACTAAGGCAATTTTCCTAACATGCAATCATATCGCTCAAACATGATATGTCTTCAATGTTTGAAATTTACCTTTCAAAGAAATACATAACAATGACTATTTACTGATTCCTAAAACTAATTCAGAACTAGAAACTGTCCAACCAAATAGAGGAGGAGGAAATTCAATAGCCTATCTCCAAATTACAACTTGGAATCTAAAATCTTCTCATGATCCTATGCACTTCTCAATCTCATCACAAGTTTCCATGATCTTTACTTTCCCCTGGGAAAGCCCAACAAATTAAAATTAGAGTGCATCAAGGAGATCCGACCTAATAATCTTTAAATCTTGTGATTAAGTTAGGCCTTCAAAGCACTATATCTTAGTGGAAAGACTAGAAATGGAATGGGACTAAGGGCTTTGAAAAATATAATTTTGCGGATGGATACAAATGGGAGTGTTAGAAAATTTGTTTTAAATGGTCGTCTAAATAAGCTCTGGAGGCTTAAATATGGGTAGAACTGAAACAACTGCCTATTTCAACTTTAAAGTGTGGAAGCCAAATAAGGCCTTTTTTCCTAGTCCTTGATCCTTGGGGATCTGCATATAGCCCAAAGATTAGTTCATTTTGGGTTGCCCAATCCAAATGATCCATCTGTGGTAAAAATGAAAATCCAAAACATTTGTTCCAGTATTGTGACTTTTCTCAATCTACCTGGGGGTGGGCGTCTGCTTTTTAGCAAGTTCCTCCTTGTTATTGTTTCCTAGAAAGTTATCGTGTTAGGGAGCAATCTTTGTTGGGCCATCAAGTTTAATGTAGCATAGCAACTTAGTAAGAATGAAATCCTCCAAATATGTGCCCGATCTTAAGAGTACAAAATTGTCGAAGTTTAATCTTGCAGAGGATTGAAGTTGCAGTACGCTTATTTTTTATCAGATCACCATGACCCTCATTACTGGTAAGGATGCAACACATTTTGCTTCCCGATCATTGTAATTCACCCATTTACCCTCCACTCTGCATTCATGTGTGACAAATTGTCCCAAGGAACAAGAACAACGTTTCCTCCCTTACCACATGATTGATTGAAATTTCTGGCGAAATAGTGTACCCACATTTGCTTTCAGATTTTGCCAATCTTTGTAATATATTCAATGTCACTCTCATTCTGCATTCATATAGAGTGACAAATCTACCAGCCAAGAAGCACGTTGCAGAGCACTCCCTCCTTTATTACATTTTCATTAGCAGAAATGGTCGGTCCCCATTAGCTTTTAGCTACTCCCATGGGTTCCATAATATTGTTTTGTTATATCGTCTACAATTAAGATCAATTTCTTTGCAAAATTATAATATTTTATCCAAGATCTCTTCTATAAAGTTGGATTGTCTTCGAAAGATTCAATTTGATGGGATATGGTTGTTATATCCATTTTTCAATTCATGCTAACCAGATTTGCACTCCTACAATCCCTTAAAATTGTTTTACTTATCAAAACTGCATGTAAGAATGCTAAATCTACAAACACATGGATAACTCAGAACATTGAACACCAAGCTAAGAATCCAGCAATGAATCACATTGTCTATTATCTACAAAACATAAAAATTACATAGCAACTCACATGCCAAAATCATATATATATATATATATATATATATATAGGCATAGTCTAACTAATAAATGAAATAGACTTTTTCACCGGAATCGGGTAAAACAATTTCAAGAAAGAATGTGATTTTTTGTAGTTTAGAATGCATTTTTTTATGCATAAATGGATTCAGCACCCTGATAAATCCCTTGGGGTACTCCAAATCTGCAAATTAAACAATTTAAACTCAAGTTTTCAAAAATCTTGACCAGATTTTGATTAAAATTAACCAGAAACATGCGTGAAAAGAGTCATTTCATCTATAAATTAAACTAAGCCTATATATGTATATATGGTCTTCCCCTATCTCTCCTTTCTAGAATAAGAGAGTATAGGGTTTACATGCATGTAGAGTGCCCAAGTAAGATGCCTAGTTTGATTGTATCAAACCCAAACCCTCCCTAGAAAAGTGCACCCAGCTTACATGGGAAACTTGCATAGATTAGGATGCCTACTGGAGAAGAGTAGATGCAAGTATGTAAGCTTCTTCTTCTATTCTTGGAAATAATGACCTATCTAATTCTGGAAATAATCCCTAACCCATGTGCTGTTCTAAATCTGGAAAGGCTTCTAATTCCTGCATTTTAGCTAAATCTGGAAAAGCTAAACTAAAATAAGAAAAGCAATTTTCTAATTCTGGAAATTTCCCAAGGCTGGTACATGCATGTTGTAGACATGCATGCACCCACTATCACTATCTACATACTCATCTGCTGTAGATCCTCGATACTGGAGCACCCTCAACCAATGTGCCTCCCTACTGCACACAGGAACAGAGATACTGCTGCTACAGAATCTGCTTATCATGCTGTGCCACAACACTCTCATCACTTCTGTACCTCTTCCACTGTCATGACTACTGATCCGCTGAAGCACTCGATGCTGAAGCAGAATCAACTTCAGAGACAAGGTAAAGTAAGGCCAATAAGGGGGATATGCTCTCTGCAAGATGTACGGTATTTGGCCTTTACCCTATATTCCACTTTTAAAAGTTCCTTTTTCATGCATAAATGATGTAAATTTTCTCATTCCTCAACAGTCCCCCAAAGTGGCTAAAAAAAGGACATCTGTTCCATTTACGTATTCAAGATAAGTGACCTTTTGGCCACCAACACTAGGCCATTTTTCAAGCTCTCGGTCATTAACAATAAATGGCCAACTTTGAGAACTCAGAAAACGAAACATCAATCAAAATATGATCAGCCTACAGTTACAACTTACACTATAGAACCTAAAAAGGAAAGATAAAATGCTTTGTCACAAGGCCGAGAACACGAATTCAATAGAGCAATAATATATCCTTAATAGATTTATGAAACTTCTCTAGGTTCTTTAGCAGCAAAACCAATTCAGGATCATAAGTAGAGAATGTCCTCTTTATACATGTTTTGTATTTCATGATGTTGACTTCTGTAGATCGGGCAGGTAATTCTACATAGGCCTTGTGTCCAAGCATGCAGAAGTCGCCCACAAAACTTTGGAAAATGAAAGTAATTTAGTATTTTAGTGATTTTTTTTAATCTTAGTCATTGATTTCAAGTGAGGCCAGATATAATCTCGGTTGTTAATCACTCTAAGACTAGGGTTACGATTAGGGATTTAGCTCAATGTAAAGTTACAAAAGCAATGATGAAGAGAGAGAGAAGACACACCCTTCAGCGGCATTAGCCTCCATAGGAGTGTGATACTCCATATTGTTGGGTTCGAAGAAGCATAGGAGGGAGCCTAGAGAACCAGATCTGCCAACGAGATCGAGCACCGATCTAGCGCAGATCTGCTGGATCAGATTCAAGGCATTTGTATTTTTGTATTTTCTGAGTTGGGCAATTTTCCTAGGACGGGAGCCCAAGTAAGTTCTGAGATATTTTAATGAAGAACTGTGATTGGGCAGAAATCCGTTGTGTCCCTGTGATTGAGATCGGTATATTTGTCGGTATATTTGTTCCGCTAAATTTTATTGTGTTAGGAGCCTAGCAGTGCATTTAAATCAGTAGATCAATTTTCTGCTGGGAATTTAAGTGTCAGGTGCTAGGTTTGTAGGAAATCTAAGACATGATTCATCAGTTTTCTGTTTTTTGCTGTGTATTTAAATATGGAATCATAGTTGCAAGATCCTTGGGAGAACATGAAAAAATGTACAGCTTACAAATGACAACTAATTTCATCTAAAAATTGTTTCCTTGACAAATTTTGGATTTGATGTTAAACATTGATATCATCATTCTAAGAAACAAAGAAAATGAAGGGACCTAGTTTAGTCAATCAGAGGGAAAAAATGCTACTTCTAAATGGAAAGGATCAATCCATGAATAAAACGAGGTGGGGTACAATTAATGCCAATAGCAACCACGTTTGGACATGAATCAGCTAAGGCAACACATTCTGTGAAGGAGTCTCCACCTACTACATTCACACCATCTTTGGAGTTGAAGGAAAACCAAGCTGGTATTTGGATATTATTTTCTTCAAGCAATTCAATGTAAGCCTGAAAAGAAGAAAAGATAATTTTATTACTAAAAATGACATATGAATCCAAAATTATTGACACTAGAAGACATAAAAATTTGGAGTTGAAGGAAAACCAAGCTGGTATTTGGAAAATATTTTCTTCAAACAATTCAATGTAAACCTGAATCGAAAAAAAGATAATTTTATTACTCAAAATAACATATGAATCCAAAATTATTGATGCTAGAAGCCAGAAAATTAGAACTTTTCTTGCCTTCATATGTTCTAAATCCTATATAATATTTAATACAAATTTTGAAAAGAGAATGTTCTTATGCATAGTTCTTTAAAACATCGAGCAAACCTATCATAACTCAGTTTTCAAACTAACAGTGAAGACAACCATCTCTGGCTGCTGTCCGCAAATGCATAGTTGCATGAAACCAATTTCCAGTATAAATATATTCATCCACTTTAATATTCTCCTAATTTCAAATAAATATTAAACAAAGGACAACGAGTAGAAGCTTGTAAGAAAAAGTTCAAGAAACAAAAATAATTGCAGTGGAAATTGAAAAAATACACTAGCTAACAAGTAGCAGCTAAATGAGAATCTATAAGAAATAATCATTTCCATTAGATAAGAATATCCACAAACATGTTACAAGGCATAAATAATTTTTATATAAAAAACGTAAACTTATATTGTGTTGAACGACACTCTAAATAGCAATGTTCCACCAAGTCCCCTGGAGGTGGGAGCGAGGGGGTGAGGGAGCGGCCTATGCTCCCTACCAATTATAAAAGGTCATAAAAATTATAAAATATAAAAATATATATAATATTATAATATTATATATGATATATCATTTAAAATTTAATAATAAATATTTATAATGCAACTGTATTTTTTATTTTTGAAAGGAATGTATATACACTCATCATACACTTACATCATGAAAGATAAATCACAAATGATAAAATATAAAAATTATAAATCGATGAATGATGAATCATCTAACTGAAACAAATTTAAAAGTTAAAAGTTAAAACATACATCATAGATTCATATGTAACTTTGTAACTGTATAATCATTATTGTAACTACTAACAATGTATAATGAAAATAAAGTTTAAGATATCATATGAGTCATTACATATATGATATTATATCAATATTAAAGATAAAATTTAAATTGAAGTTTACAACTCAAGTCTGAAACATAAATTTTAAAACTTAAAAGCGAATAAGTTTAAAGTTATGTCTGAAACAGTGAAACATAAAACATAAAACATAAAACATAACTTCTTCTGATTGCGGGCAGCAAGCTGAGGGCTGCTGTGGGCTTCTTCCGGCGGCTGTTGCGGGCTTCTTTCAGCGGCTGGGACAAGTGCTATGGGCTGCAAGTGCTAAGGGTTGGGAAGAGAGTGCTAAGTGCGGATGATACAATGATACAATGAAAGCAAATGAAACCTAAAAATTAATTTAATTAAACAATCGATTATTAAAATGTTTTTATTTATTTATTTTTATTTTGGTTCATTTAAAAATTATTATTTTTTAATTGTGGGCCCCACACGCCCCCTCCTGTCCCCTCATGCCCCCTCCCGCCTCTTTCACACCCCCTCTCGTCCCCTCCTGCCCCCTTCATGCCCCCTCACGCTCCCTAAAGCACCCTCGACCCCTCAATATGAGGAAACATCCCCTTTCACGTCCCCCTTAATTTCTTGATTTTTGGGGGCATCGAGAAACGTCCCCTAGAAGTCCCCAAGACCCCGAAGCGCGAGGGGGCGAGGATTCTAGACCCCTAGGTGGGGGGCGAGTCCCCGTGTAACATTGAGTGTTAGTTGTATCTGAGTATTCAACAACAAATACAAGCAAGGTGTTTGAATGGGAATTACAATCAGAAGCTACAACAATCCTCCCTAATGCTGATATGGCTATTTTGGAGGAAAAACTAGGTTTTCTGTCTGGTAACAAAGTTTTTTACTACAAAATATTTTCTGGATATAGAAACAAAGGTAGGGTTAACCATGATAGTGCTAAAGTACTTGGGGAAGGTTCAACTGCCAATGTGAAGGAAATTGACACACAAGATAAGGGTCAAGTATCCACCACTAGTAGTGATATTTGTGAAATTTCTCCTCAACTTTAGGTGTCATCTTTTCCTGTTGAAAGTGAAGGCAAGCGGGATTTAGTAGCTAGATTGATAGAAAATGAGAATAAAATTTCTTCAAATGTTTTTGCGAAAAATAGTGTTGCAAATATTGGTGATGCTGCCAAGCTAGTAGTTGTCAACAAGAAGAAGAAAAAGAAGGATTTTTCTAGTAAGGCAAATGCTGTAGCTCCCACTGGGATTTATATAATGCTTATAAGGTTCAAGAGGAGGAGGAAGATGTGAACCTTCCAGAACCATCCAAGATAGAAACCGATGTTGTCAAGATTAAGAATTCTTCAAAAGAGCTTGAGAAGCAAGTCCTGAAAGAAGTGGATGACTGGGAAGATATAGTCAAGCTTCAACTCATATGAATTAAGTAGCTATTTTAGTTACTAAATGTTCAGGAGAAGGAAAGTACTCCAAAGATTTTTTGTTGACAATCAAGGACCAGTGCAAAGATCTACCAAATCATTTTGAAATTTGTCCATACATTATTGAATTACTTGGAAATTCCCAAGCACTTACAAGTCATATAGGAGAGGTTGATGCATTAGCAAGCACTACAAGAGGACTTGACATGTAGTTGAGTGGGAATTATCTACTTGAACGTCGTGGGAGAAATATGGCCAGTTTGGATGATGATAGATGGGCCAAGCCGGTGGATGCTTTTGCTGATGGTTGTGATATGCGGATGGATGCATATCTTGGTGCTTCCTTTGTTGTGTTTCAAGATGGCCAAGGCTATAATAATTTCTTTGCAAGAAATACCTGTGCAACACAAATGAGTATGAATTTCATCCTTCTCAGAGGGCCTTATGTGCAAGCACTACTTCCAAAAGTTGTACTAGTGAGAAATAATTCTGATGCTGATAGGTGGCAGCGTGCTTTTGGTTCACAGAAGGGTTTGATTCCTCCTCCACAGCCTTCTCTGCCCACAATTCATATATCATATAACCGATATGAAGTGGGCAAGGTTTCTGATGAGGATCAATTGAAACAAAGACAAATGAAATCCATCCTTAATAAATTAATGCCCCAAAACATTGAGAAACTTTTTGAACAAGTAAAAGAAGTGAACATTGACTTGGCATCATGTGTTCATGGTATAATATCTCAAATATTTGACAAAGCCTTGATGGTGCTGGATTTTTCTGAAATGTATGCAAAATTCAGTTTTCAGCTTGCGGCAGGAATACCAAAATTTTATGAAGATAACGAGAAGGTTGTTTTCAAGCGAGTTATTTTGAACAAATGTCAGGAAGAATTGAAAAATATGAAAGAGAAGAGCCAGAGGCTAAGAAAGTAGAAGAGCATGGTGAAAAAACCTTTCAGCAGAAGAAAGACGGGAGAAGAAGGCTGCAACATGACGACGAATGCTAGGAAATATAAGGTTTATTAGTGAGATTTATAAAGAAAGTATATTGACCGAAAGAATTAAGCATGCATGCATCAAGAAATTAATTGGTGAATTTCAACATCCAGAGGAGGAAAATGTTGAAGCTTTGTGCAAACTGATGAGCACTATTGGTCATATGATTGACCAGTCAAAGGCCAAGGAACATATTGATGCTTACTTTGATAGGATGACAAAAATGTCCAATAACCAAGGGCTTCCCTCTAGGCTGAGGTTCATGTTGAAGGATTTGATTGATCCGAGGAGGAATGGATGGCAACAAAGGAAGAAAGTTGAGGGCCCCAAGGTAATACAGGAAGTGCATCGGGATGTTGTGCAAGAACTACATGGACAGGGAGGTCAATCTTGAGGTACCAATATGGGACATTCAGATCAGAGACTTGTGACACCACTTGATCATGGTGTAAGAGGACTTGCGATGCCACCTTACATGGCAGGTGCACAGACGGGTTCACTTCCACATATGGGTGGGATTAAAGGGCCACAACCCCATATGGGACCACGTGACTGTGGATTCACCAGTCAAGATGCTCAGATTGTGGATAGGGCTCAATTTGAAAATCAGTCTATGCCAAGCCCTTCAACACACAGAGCTTCTGATGATGGCCACTTGACTCTTGGCCCTAAGGGAGGTCTTGGCAAAGGAATAAGAGGGAGGGATCAACCTCTGCCATATGCTAAGAGTGCTCTATCAGATATTCCATCATTCACATCTTGAGTAATAGACGAACATGTGCAGGTCCGATTTTAGGTTGCAGTTCTGAACGGATGTCAGTTAGTATGAGGGATGAAATTTTGACAAGGACTTATGCTGCAGAAAAGCCTTTATTTGCAAAATTATGTGTCCAAGAATGAAAATTTTTGGATAATGACATAAGAGAGCTTAAGAATTCATACTCATCAGGTGACAGAGGTGGGAAGACTGCAAATGTTGAATTTTAACTGTAAGAACATTCTTCTCAAAGAACTTTGATTTCACAGCTCATTGAGGTTCAACTTAGGAAAAAGGCTGAAATGACAATAAAAAAATATTACAGGTGCATTCCTTTACAAAGATTCCATGCATTTTCATTACGTATTTTAGAGAAGTCGACAAGTTTCCCTGAATTTTTCTTAATTTTGCATGACATACCATCCAGTGTGAGAGATTTGAAGCAGGTAAATTTTTGTGTAGATGACATTAAAGCACCATTGTTCCATTCAACTATGGTTTCACTTTGGATATTAGATTCTTTTTTCAGGAAAGATGTTGAAATTGATATTTTTGGGAATCTACTTACACATTTATGCAAGTCTGAGCCTTTCTTGCTAAATCGAGGACAAATTACTGAAGGGTAATGTGAAATTTTGTGTTTTTTCTTATTCAAGTTTGAATTTATTTAAGGACTGCTACAGTCTATGGTCATTTGCGATTATGAATTATAACTATATATAATTTTGATGTTTCTAGGTTGGAGACTGTAATATTTTCATTGGAGGATGCTACTATTGATGTGCCCAAGGCACCTGAGTTCCTTGGTTATGTAGGGTCAAAATCCACTAAGTTGATTCCATGTCATTAGAACATTTTTGCATCCTTCCTAGGAAACAAATCCATTACGGAATAGGAGTTGCCCAAGAAGGAATTTATAACTTGAAACCAAAAAATTACAAGCAATGTTATTTTGTCTTTCCAAGGTATATGATAGAGAAAATTGGATTTATTTAGGGCTACTCATCCATATAGGGTTCAATGTGCAATTGGTTAACTAGATAATGAATTGTCTTTCCTCAATATATGTGCAATTCTAATTAATGGCTCAGCCTATTCTTCTATCATGCCTACAAGAGACCATGGGTAGGTATGACTAATGTCTCCTCTGCCATTTTTTACTATAGAGTAGGCGGTCTCAACAAAGTTATAACAGAGTAAAAAAGAACTATAAGCTTGACAACTATACAAATAGGATTTTCCTTAAACTTGGCATATTTACTCTTTGTTGATTATGTTTTGCTTTTGGGTGATATGACCAAGGTAGATGCAATTATGTTGAAGGACCCCACCCTTGAAGAACTGAAATTCCTACCTTAAAAAATACCAACAACTGAGGAGCTACAAGAATCAACACCATCTTTGATTTGAACCTAAATAGTCTTATTATCTCCGAGTATTTCCCTAATCACAATGACCAGTAGATTCTCCTCATGGATTATTTCTCTCATTCTATTTATTAATAAAATCCACAAAATGTATCCTTACATTTGAATCTTGGGAAAAAAACATATAATTGTTATAATTTAAATTATCCATATCTCTTGGAGCCCAAAAATCCATTTGATTTGGATAAGCTTTATTTATAACCTCAAAAGCAACCCTATTATAAGATGAAGGAACATTATGTCCTCTTGAGTCTTGACAAAGTATGATGGAGTGAAATTGGGTGAAGACCAAATCTAGGTTTATCATGTCAGAACCGAGGTTCATTGAGATGACGACCTTGGTTTGAAGATATCCACCATAAAAACTAGGACCACCCATACTTATCGTTGCCATCTCTCTTTCATCATCAAGATTAACATACTAAGGACCTATAACCTGTGGAGGCCCATGGTAGTCATTGCAATGTAATTTATTAGAATACATGCCATTTCTTATTATGAGATTTACCACATCCGAAAATGACATCATTCACATCATTTTGAAGAAGTCTACAAATTAGGTCAACATAATTTTTTTCACATTTACAACTTCCCTCACATTTGTTGGTTCTTGAAGCTCGAGCACTTTCATAAAAAAAATAGGCAAAGTCAAACAACAAAAATGGTCCACTCTCTTTTCATTTTCTAATATTATAATGAAGTTTTATTAGAGACATTGTTTGTTTGTTTGTTTGTTTTGGTTAGAAAAGGGTTTTCTCTTGGTTTTATGCGACTTTCAATTTATCATATGTAGCATGTTGAGAAATGGGAAAGAATAATGTGTGACATTTATCTTGCAGAAATTGATGCTGAATGAAAGGATACACGTTTTAACCAAGCTACAATTCACTTTGGTAAAGGCGGAGGAACATCTTAAAAAACTGCTTAAGAACACACCATATACAAAGTTTGACCATAAGTAATATATGCATTTTTCTTTTGTAGATATGTTATTTTTTCTACCCAAGATATCACAACAAGAAAAATATTGATATTGTAGAAATTATTTGAGGGCCTCATTGAGGTCGATTTTTCTGATGTCCTATTTGATTGATACTTTCTCATATGTCAGGAAGGCTTTAAATATGAATTAATATGTTCATGAAACAAATCAGATTCAAATTTTATAGATATAAAGATAAAAACAAATGTCAATGTCTTTGTTTGATTGTCACTTGACTTTGCTATGGGCAGGTTACAAGAAATGTGATTGGAAAAAGGATGGGGAGACGATGCATATCACGTCTTGGATATGGTTCATTCGCTTAGAGATCGCTTAGACACCCAAGCCATCGACTTTGGAAATGTTTCTAGTAGGAATTCCTATGGTTTTTAATGTTGTGATTATTTCACCTCATGGTTATTTTGGGCAAGAAAATGTTTTAGGAATGCCAGACACGACATCAGTGGATAGGTAAACAATTTTTTTATAATTGCAATTCCCATTCCATGATATCCTCTCTTTATTGTTTGATTGTATTTTGGACATTTCTTTTGATTTTGTTTTGTCTTTTATCTATGAAATTGAAAATACTTAGTACCATGTCTATTTAAACAACAACCAAAGCTTGAAGATGAAATTAGTATTACACTATATTGATTGGAATCCTTATAGCTATTTTGTGTTAAAATATTTTCATGACTATCAGAAAAAGTTACTTTCATGTTGTTATTTGAGTACATGTTGTTTATATACTTGACTAAGTTCATGCGTTAGAAAATGAAATGTTGTTGTGAATAAAATGACAAGGATTAAACATCACACCTAAGATTATTTGTTTTCACAAGTTATCTACAGCTTGAGATTTTTAGCATATAACTTAGTTGACATGATTGTTCCTAAGCTTTCCTTGAAAGTTGAATACTAATTCACTAAGGTGTTATTTTCTATATATAGTGATATTTTATTTGCTTTGTTTATACAGGTTATTTGGCCACATTATAGTGGCAATTATCGCCCCAATGAAGAAAATTTGTTTGAGTTTCTTACTTGTATGGGGAAAAATGGCTTTGACATTGCTGATGTTGAGGTATATGTTGTATAAACTATTTATAGTCCAATTTAGTTTATATTCTAGTGTTCATTGTCTTTCATGTTTTACACTGCATTTTATCTTCCTTTTCTTTCAGAAAATGAACTCAGTATTGATGGTAAGAAGCATGAATTGAAAATAGAGGGGAGCAATAACATTGGAGCGACAAATGCAAAAAGAGAGAGAGAGGAGAACTAGTGCAGTGATACTGTTAGAGCCAATATCCCGCATAAGACACATATAAAGGCCGATGGTCAAGTCTTCAGAGTTAGGTGAATTCACCTGCAATGCTTTGAAAACACAACGATAATGTTTTGAAGTGATGAAACACCATTTCATGTGTAAATTGTAGTCCATCCAATATTAAGTTGGAAAATCATATTGTAATACTTTAACATTTCATATAATATAATTTATGTGGTTGAAATTATTTATAGTTGCACTTGATATTGTTTAGTGTTGTAATTAAAATATGTGATTTTGTTTTTTCATATTAGATGAACATGCACATTGTATGAAGTTTTTTAAATCATACAATTTAATTTATGTTGATTAATAATGAACAAAAAATGAATTTAAAACTACTAAATTAATAGTTTATATTGATTAATGATGAACATAAATAAAACGAATATACGATTAAATTAGTCATTTATAATGATTATTAATGAAAGTAAATGAAATGAATATAAACTACTAAATTAGTCATTTATATAATGAATAAATGACTACTGCAAATGATAAATTTGTGACTACAAATGACGACTAAATTTTGCATATATACGACTATTAGTAGCTAATTTATAGTGTCTTATAACACGACTAAAATTTAATCATATTTCTTCGGTCATTAATTGGTTTGAAACGATGACTAAAATTTCCATATATATGACTATTAGTAGCTAATTTATAGTATCTTATAACATGACCAACATTTTGGTCATTAATTTGTTTTCTCGGGTGATCATATAGTAATATATTTTGTTGTATATTTGGTCATTATTTGCGACAATTAATGACCAAATCAAAGGTTAAATCAATGATTAAATCAATGACCAAATCAATTACTAAATTAATGACCAAATCAGTTACCAAATTAATGACCAAATCAATGACTAAATTAATGATCAAATCAATTACTAAATCAGTGACTAAATTAATGACCAAATATACAACTAGAAAACAAAATTGAGATAACCAATTAATGACTAAGCTAAAAATGAAATTTCTATGACCGGCACCCAGTTGGGCTGATGCAGCCTATACCAGTACTTGAGTGGAAGTGGGAGGAAATATCTTCAGACTTTATCACTGTATTACTAAGTTCAAAGATGCATAACAACTCTATAATGGTAGTGGTGGATCGATTAAGAAAATCAACACACTTTATACCAGTGCAGTCCACTTATAAGACGATGCAAATAGCAAACATATTTATGCGAGAGATCTTTAGACTACATGGAATTCCAAAGACTGTCATATTTGACAGGGATGTGAAGTTTACTTCAGCATTTTGGAAAACATTATTTACAGGATTGGGAACTCAAATTAATTTCAGCATCGCTTATCATCCACAGACGGACGGACAAACGGAGCGCATGAATCAGATCTTAGAGGATATGATACGTATGTATGTAATGTAACAGAAAACTAGGTGGGAAGAATATCTGCACCTAGTAGAGTTTGCATACAATAACAAATATCAAGAATCCCTTAAGATGATGTCGTTCGAAGCCTTATACGGGCGACAATGCAGAACTCCTATTAATTGGAGTAGCCTAGAAACCAAGTTGATACTTGGAACAAACATGCTAGCTGAAATGGAGACAGAAGTAAAGAAAATCTGGAAAAATTTGAAGGCAGCTCAGGATAGGCAAAAAGTGTATGCCGATAAGAAAAGGACTTATCGTGAGTTTGAGGTGGGGGACCATGTGTACGTAAGGATTAAGCCCAAGAAAAGCACTTTAAGATGGCCCTCATGTGCCAAGTTGGCTCCCAGGTTTTGTGGCCCTTTCCAAATACTGGAAAGGATAGGACCTGTGGCTTACCGATTGGCCTTGCCCAGTCACATCCAAGTGCACAACGTCTTTCACGTATCTTTATTAAAATGATACATACGCGATCCAAAACACATAATACATTGGCAGAGTATTCAGGTAGGATATGAATACCAGACTTGATTAAAAATTTTAAAATTTATGAGTAAACTAATTCAAAGCTCATTGTTTGCAGGTTGAACTGGAAGGCGATTTTCTGGTCAAGCCTCAATGTATAATCGATCGGAGAGAAATCATGCTCCGAAAACGAGCCATCACCCAGGTTAAAGTGCAATGGAAGCACTTTGGCCCGGATGAAGCTACCTAGGAAGATGAAGGCTTTGTTTGGGAGCCATACCCTAAATTATTTACTGGAGCAGAATGAAAACACCGAGGATGGTGTTCACTTCCAAGGGGGAAGTTGTAACAACTGGCTTAAATTCTAACTGATGATAAAGTTTATTGTTAAGACTTTAAGACACTTTACTGTTATTATTTTGAAATAGTATATTATGGACAGAGATTAAATTTGATTAAATAAAATTAGTTATGGAATTGGTTCCGTAAGTGAAAGACTGATGGTAAAAATATTTTATTCCAACTGAGAAGTAGTTGAATGGAAACAATTTAGTCAGTTACTCTTCCTCTGTGGATGAAGGAAAGATCCCTGTGAGGAAGAGGGGTTCTGACTTATGTGCTATGAAGTGAAGAAAGGAGAGAGAGCATGAATTTCTCGATCTAGTAGAAACCAGTGGAAATACTCTCAGCTATCTTGTATCTTATGGAATGGTGGATTGGACTGGAGTCTTGAGATCCCTTCTGAGCACTGTTTTCTTTTTACTTGGCTCAGGGTTTGAGCATGGGGGGGGGGGGGTGAGGATGTAATTGCCTCATCCACGGAAGGGTGGAAAACCACAGTCAATCATAGATAAGTAGAATGTTGCTGTTATTTTTAGAAAAGTGGACTTTGATTAAATGTTTGTTTCTAAAAAGAAGAATTATAAGAAAAATATACAGTTAGGAGAAAAAAGGGTTACTGTGTAAATTGTTAGATTTCTTTTAATTATTATGTACATGTTAAAGATTTATTGTGTGGTAGAAGGCACATAATTGCATGATGTAGAATTTTCTACTTAAAAACACATAATGAATTTCTTGGTTATTTATTAAATTAATTACACAGTAGGTAATATATCAGACAAAAAACTGAACAAAAAACACGAATTATAGGGAAATTTTCCTGAATTCCAGAACTCTGGGGTTCTGGAATTACAGTATGATTGTTCCAACTCCATAAGCTATACACGAACTAAGAATCAGTCGATCTGGTTGACTCCTAAAATCACATATAGCTATAGCAGAGAAACATGTAAATGTTTATTTAGCTAATAAATGCTATGAGATATAAATTGCAGACAAAGATCAAAATCTGTATAGTAAATATTGTGTAATACTGTGAAATTTTAGATTTTGGCTAACAGTGTAAGCATTAATATTGACATTAAATATTCCTTAAGGAAAAATAGATATATTTTGCAGATCTATATTCTGAAAGAGTAAAGGAAAATAAAAGATGCCAGAACTCATTTAGATTGCTATGGATAAACTGTGCGTCAACCATTCAAATAAACCTAGTAAACAAAGAAGAGCAAGTGAGGAAAAAACAAAGGAAGAATAACTTGCTTAAAACAGAATTAAGACAAAATCTCTGTAAATAGTTTAGGAATAATTGGAAGAACATTATCATTGTTACTACGAATTATAGTACATATATCAACATCACTAAAATGGTAACGGTCTACACAATTTAACTTAAAAAAAGAAGAAGACAAGAACCGATGTCTAAATATGAAGAACTGTGAACCTTCAAAAATTACAAGAAATTCCATATTGATATTCTTTCAAAAAGCCCGAAATAATTAAACAGTTAAACTAGAACAATAATGGTGGACAAGCCACGCCATATTCAAAACATGTTGAACTAGTAACAATACATCAGTACTACTGAACAAAGGAAAACTTGCATTCCTTGGCAAGCTGTGGGCTAATACAGTCCTATAGTTCCAGAACAACGATAGTTTTGCCAAGGAATAAGACCCGAGAGAATTCAGATACCCGAATCAAAATGCAGAGAATGGTACCTGTGTCAATCAAGGAGAAGATATTTTTTAGAGGATTCTGAATGAAGACTACCCCAAGTACTCATTTCTCCATTAGTAATTCTAGACCAATTACCTGTGTAAAATGAGAGGCAAGTCAAAACATTTCTTATATTAACCATGAACTTTGGAAAGAAGAACCATACAACAATTGGAAACAACTCATAACCTACCTATTTAGTCCTTACCGAGAATGGTTGAGCGCACTAATCCTGCAATGGCACTGTTATGGGTTTATGGGTAAGTAGTTGTGAGAAATATTGAAGACGAATAAACTCAAAACCCTCATTTGCGTATAAAAAAAATGTAATTACCTTCCTTCTTTCCTCGTGCCGGTTGTTGAAGCAATGTAGAGTTACAGAACTTGACCCCAAGAAGGCCGAGAATTTCACACTGTAAACTCTACACAATAAACATAAATTCAAGAAGGTTTGGGTATTAAATCCAAGAAATAACAAAGACGCAAAGTATAAAGACCCTACGAAATAACAATAAGGTGAACCATTAAATTCAACTGTAAACCAGAATTAGTAAAAAATCTCAGTGCCGGAAAGCTACATACCGATAGAAAGGTGGAAGGATGTTAAGAGCTAGAAGAAGACTCAACAGAGTTCATTGCAGTGACAAACGACTTATTTTTTTGTGGAAAGGTGAGACGATATGGCCAAGGGTTACCTCTCCTGCAGAGGGCAGAGGTGAAGGCCGGGAGCTCTTGCACTAGAAAATCGAGACGAAATGACGGAATGCCAAGAGGAAAGCAATTAACGGGCTATGGTCAATAACACCAAACCCTAAACCTCAGCCACCGTCGGATCCAGATTAGTCAGATCTACGATGGTAGATCATACAGCTGTAAACTCATAAATGCAATTTCTTATGCGGGCAGATATTCCAAAAAACATTACAGATGACGTAAACCAAACAATGCCATTGTGCTATGTGATTAGATTGTTAATTCAGAAATGTTGATACGTTTTAAATGCGAGTACAACCCATAATTAAATGACGGATATTTGTTCAATGCATAGGGTAGTGGAAAAATATAAAAATTAACTATAGCATTAGTTGTGGATTATTGTAACGAAAAAACCCATGTGTATGATAGTATGGATATGCATTGCAAATACAATGTTATTTAGTTGTATAATGGACAATTTGTATGTTTTAAGTTGTAATTTATATGTTAAATATCTTTGTAAGTAAATGTACAGCTATGATAGTATGGATATGCATTGCAAATACAATGTTATTTAGTTGTATAATGGACAATTTGTATGTTTTAAGTTGTAATTTATATGTTAAAGATCTTTGTAAGTAAATGTACAGCGATTCAACGAATGTTTGTAGATGAAAGTAAAAAAAAATTATGACTATAACCTTGGATGTTACAGACTGAGATACTTTCAAAGATTATATTTATATGATTTTTGTGTAGAGTATACACAATAGAAAACTAAAAACAATCATACACAACAATAAAATGAAGACAACATTTAACATGGTTCACCCAACCAATCTGAGTTACATCCACCAAACAGAGGTATCGACATTCTTATTCTTTGTTGACACCTAATCCTATGGGTTGGGTGTGGATATGTAATATTGTATAATAAATAATATTAGGAAATAAGGAAGGCCAAGAGTCATTGGGAGATGAATCCCAATAACCTCACCTCCATGTATAAATACATGCACATTCCTCATTTAATAAACATTCTGATTTGCGGAGTTACCTCCTGGTTTGACATGGTATCAGAGCCAGTCCCACTATTGGCATTTTTTCCTGTGGTGTAACTCCCTCATTCCTTTGCTCAGTCAATTTTTATGCTAGTTTCTGCTGCTTCATTAAATTGATGTACTGTAATTCTGCATTTTTTTTTTTTAATTTATCTCTGCAACTTCTGCACAGCTCTGACATTTGCAGCTCCTGAAGATTCTGCAATTTGCAGTCCTTGAAATTCTGCAATTTGCAGTTCTAGCAAATACCTGCCACTCTGCAATTCTGCAGTCCTGCAAATATCTGATTCCAGATTTTCTTAACAGCCTTTCGGCCTCCCCCATTCTCCAACACATCTCTCATCCATACCTATCGCTTCCCATTACCTGCTCTCCCTAAACTCCACCTCCCCTCTTCCCCAATGCCTTCCCCATCGCCCACCTCCCCTCCCTACATGCGCTACCTATTATACGCTATCATAAATTATATGTTTTCATACCACTAAACTCGTGGCTCGACTCCTGGTTTGATATCGTCATATAATACCCTCGACTCAACGCTACAACCTTCCCTCCCCGCCTCACCCGACACCCTTCTCTCCACCCTCCCTGCGCTAACACTCCCTACCCAACTCTCCTACGCGGCTACATTTAATACAACGTGGTATACATCGTGGTATCTGCTCCATTTAACACAGCGTGGTATACATCGTGGTATCTGCTACAGCATGGTATACATCGTGGTATATATCTGTTTTATTGAATACCACTCCACCCTCATATAATACCACTGCTCTATCCCCAACGTCGACACTGCCCATGGCCCAACTGTAATACGCTGTCACCCGCCTGTTTTAACTCTATAATACACTGTCTAGCTTTGAATACTACCTCCATGTTGCTTTGAATACCACTCTGTCCGCCTGTCCATATTATGTCCGCCCACGCTACTCCATATTACCGTGCTTTTTCATATCCAAATAATACAGCGCCACCACCATATTACCGCCCTTCCATAAGTTCTATACATCGATTATTGATACCGCCCTTCCATAAGTTCTCCATTATTCATTATCGCTCCCTTTCACCATATACCGCCCCTTCCATTTTTTAATATCATTCCATTTTTTTACCACAGAAACCTCCACAATTCAATACCGCTTCCCCACAGTCATAATACCCCGCCCCCCCCCCCCAAGCACATTTTCAATACAATTATACATATAAAGCTTCTTTTCAAACACAAAAAAAAAATATTTTTTTTTTGGTGCAAAATTCAGTATTTTTAGCAAGTGTTTTGTCACCGAAGAGTTTTTAGTTTTCTCTCCCTCAAAATAATTTTTTCTAGCAAAGTAATTATTTTTTCCCTTTAGAAGAATGCATTCTCTCATATCTATTGTAGGGGTGGTTCTCTCCGGCAAAGAGAACTATCTTGAATGGTCTCGGAAGATTAAACACACACTCATTTTTAATGAGTTGTGGAAAGGAATCTGTGAAGGACAAGAAGGAAATCCACCAGCAAAGCCCACTTCAGACAAGGAGCTCACCATTTGGGAAAACAAGAACTGCAAGGCCTATGCCTTGATTGCAGCTTCCGTAAATGAAGAGGTGAGTCACCATATTTCATCATTCTCAAATTCCTATGATGCCTTGAGCAAGCTAAAATAACTCTATGACTCACATTCAGAATTAGAAAATGTTCAATTGATGATTAAGTTGTTCAGTCTTGAAATGAAGAATGATGATCCCCTTGCTTTAGCTTCAGAAGTTAGATCTATCATGCATGATATTGATAACACTGGTGTAAAAATGGACATACCTCTCATAGCATATGTTAAGGCATTATATCCGACTTAATCACATTATCTTGAGTCTTTGCAAGCAAGTGGAAACCTTGAGCATATCACCTTTGATACACTTGAGAAAAAGTTTGCAGAAAGAGAGAAAGCTTTCGGGAAGATGGCAGTCCCTTCATCTTCCGAAGAGGCTGCATACTTGGCACATAGAGAAAAGAGTCATGCTCCAGATTCATCCAGAGGAAGAGGTGGCAGAAGAGGAAGAGGAAGAAGAAACTTCACAGAAAGGGGGGGCAGACAAGCTGACAAATTCAATCTTCATTGCACACGTTGCAATAGAGATGGACATGATGCATCCAAATGCAGAACACCATGGGAGAAAATTGAGCAGCAAAGAAATCAAGACAAAGGTAAAACTAATGACAAAGACAAAGGTAAAGCATCTGAATCCGCTCACTATGTTCTAGCACATTGTAACAATGGAGTAACTGAAAACCTATTTGATGTTTCATTTACTTCATGGAGAGATGATTGGTTTCTAGATTCAAGAGCAACATGTCACATGACATTTAGAAAATATTTTTTTGAAGAATTCACTGACAAAGTTGATGGAGCAGTATATTTCACAGATAAATCCAAACTCAAGCCATCAGGGCTTGGCACAGTCAGGCTTAAACTGCCTGGTCTTCCAGATCATATTCTACATGAGGTTCTATACCTCCCTGAGTTGAGGAGAAACTTGTTGTCCCTAGTCCAAATCCGCCAGCAAGGACACTCCATTCACTTGTTGGATGGCAAGGCAGAGGTCAGAAAAGCATCAGATCACTCACTTGTCATGGAGGGAATAGAAGAAGGGATACTCTTGAAGCTAAAAGGTTCATCTGCTCATGCTCAAAACTTTGCATTCAGTTCACATCATGATGAAGGTACATTCCCATCAAGTCTTTTATGGCATGCTATATTTTGACACTTAAACTATGAAAGCCTTCGTTTGTTGAATAAAAATGGTGTTAATGGACTGCCTACAATTCCTAGAAAACCTAAGGAATGTGATGCTTGTATTCTAGGAAAGCATAGCAAACAGCCATTTCATGATTCACACTCCAGAGCACATAGAAAACTTGAGCTTGTTCATTCAGATTTATGTGGCCCTATGCCTATTGCTTCTGCAAATGGAAATAAATACATGATGAAATTTATTGATGACTACACCAGAATGTGTTGGATTTACTTATTGAAGAATAAGTCTGATGCTTTTCAAACATTCAAGAATTTTCATGCATGGATAGAAAATGATGCACAAAATCATATTGGCTCTCTACGTATTGATAATGGAAAATAATACACTTCAAACGAATTTGAAAATTATCTTTGTCAACATGGAATCAAACATCAAACAACTGTGCCATATAATCCCCAACAGAACGGTGTAGTTGAAAGAATGAACGAACTATTTTAAATATGGTTCGCTCCATGTTATTTTTCAAGAATGTAAAATTGATGTTTTGGGCTGATGCAGTTCTATGTGTTGTTTACATAAATAATAGGTGTCATTCAAGTTCAATTAGAAACAAAACTCCTTTTGAAATGTGGCATGGCCACATTCCTTCGGTAAAGCATTTCAGGGTCTTTGGGTCCACCTTTTATAGCTTGATACCCAAGGGTCAAAGAAACAAACTTGGTGCTAGAAGTAGAAAATGTATCTTCTTGGGGTACTCCAATACCTCCAAAGGACATCGTCTCTATGATGAAGCAAATAAGAAGTTTGTAATAGCAAGAGATGTCATATTCCTTGAATCTTCTGCGAGTGACAAGGTTGTTGAGCGGCAACTTGATCGCCTGGATAGATTCACACATGCAAAGTCTTTCCAAGAATTTGATAATGAGATTCCACATCTTGAAGGGGGGGTTCCGATATTGAATCAAACTGTGGAATCATGTCCTAAAGCACTCTCTCCCCCACATGAAGAAACAACCACAGATGACACATTAAATGATGTGATTGACAGAATTGGGAGATTGAATCTTGAATCAATCCCAACTCAGTCAAATGAGCAGCCTGGGCCATCTCAGAAAGGTCCTCCCAAATGGCTGACAAAGACACTGGAGAATGTTCATCCTGATGAGGTTGGAAAAACAGGAACAAGAAGTTCCACTCAACAAATCGAAGGTGATGTAGATAATTCTAATTCTCTTATTGATATGGATATTGCTTATAACTGTGAATTGAGTTTGTCTACAGATCATGAACCAACTTCCTTCAAAGAAGCCGCTTCTCATGATGAATGGAAAGAAGCGATGCAAAAGGAGTATGATGCCTTGATAAAGAATGGCACTTGGAAGCTGGTTGATCCACCTTTGGGAACAAAACCAATTGGCTGTAAGTGGGTCTACAAGAACAAGTATAAGGAATATGGATCACTTGACAAGCACAAGGCTAGGCTTGTGGAAAAAGGTTTTGCACAAAAAGAAGGAATCGATTATGAAGAAACTTTTTCTCCCACAGCAAAATGGACCACCATCCGGACTCTCTTTTCCCTAGCAGCTCAGAATGGATGGAAAGTCCATCAGATGGATGTAAAAACCGCCTTTTTGAATGGAGATCTAAAGGAGAAAGTTTATATGTCCCAGCCAGAAGGATTTGTGGTAAAGGGTCAAGAAAACAAAGTTTGCAAGCTTATAAAATCCTTGTATGGCCTCAAGCAAGCACCACGAGCCTGGTATGAGAAATTAACTGAGCATCTTCTGAAACTTGACTTCAAACATTTTGATCTTGATGATGCAACTTTGTTTGTTAAGAAAGTTGGAAAAACAGTTGTATATCTTGTGGTATATGTATATGATCTTTTGATAACAGGGAACAATGAGAGCTATATTGCATCCATGAAGAAAGAATTGAAGAAAGGTTTTGAAATGACTGATTTGGGTCATGTTCATTACTATCTGGGTATTGAAGTAATTCAACATCATAAATATATATTTCTTTCTCAAAAGAAGTACATTAGAGGTCTTTTGAACAAGTTTGGCATGGATGAATGCAATCCCTTAACCACTCCAATGGAACAAAACTTGAAGCTCACATCTATTGAAGGGAAGGAATTTGAGGATGCAACTAAGTATAGACAGCTTATAGGAAGTCTTATCTACTTGACCACCACCAGACCTGACATTTCATTTGTTGTTGGAATCCTCTCAAGGTTCATGCAAAAACCTTGTGAAGGACATTGGTCTGTTGCAAAAAGAGTGTTAAGGTACTTGAAGGGGACTCAAGACTTTGGACTCAAATATACATAGGTAGGCGACTTCAGCTTGATCGGATACTCTGATTCAGACTTTGATGGCGACAAAGAAACAGGGGTGTCTACTATAGGTTACACCATGAGTCTTGGATCGGGAGCTGTCTCATGGAGATCACGCAAACAGTCAGTTCCAGCAGATTCCATGACCGAGGCAGAATATGTGGCAGCAGCTGAAGCAACAAAGGAAATTGTGTGGCTCCGGAAAATCCTGGAAGATTTTCAGATGAAACAAATGGATTCCACACCACTCATGATCGACAACACTTCTGCAATAAAGTTGGCCAAGAACCCAAAGTTCCATGATCAAACAAAGCACATAAATAGAAAATACCATCTAATTCGACATCATGTTCAGGCCAAAACCATCCATCTACATCATTGTTCCATGAATGAGCAAACTGTTGATATCTTCACCAAAGCACTTGGCAGAGAAAAGTTTGAAAAGTTCATATCGATGCTTGGACTCACCAACATCCATTCGGATTAAAGGGGGGAATGTTGACACCTAATCCTATGGGTTGGGTGTGGATATGTAATATTGTATAATAAAAAATATTAGGAAATAAGGAAGGCCAAGAGTCATTGGGAGATGAATCCCAATAGCCTCACCTCCATGTATAAATACATGCACATTCCTCATTTAATAAACATTCTGATTTGCGGAGTTACCTCCTGGTTTGACATTCTTCAATAGGAGATTACAACAGCATATTTGCACATCTGCACTTCCTCTCCCTCACCCTCATATCTAATGTGTTCTGCCTCTACAAGCTTACAATTTATAGATGTAGTGAAGAAACTGAATAATAAATTCAATTGCATCCTATCACAACAAAATAGGATATAATCTCTCTTCTTCAAGATTTGATGCCATCAGTTTTGCAACCAAACCTATTGTTGGCATTATCCAAGAGATTTGTGCCAAAATAATATGGAAAATCTCAACAATATCCACCTTGACAACAATTAGCCTGATACCTTATTTCTTTATTATATTCATTTTTTCTGCAAGCCAAGAGAAGCCAGACACCATCGTAGCTTCTCTAATAAAACTGGTTTCATGAACATGTCTGCACAGTTTTCCTTTGTATGCACTTTTTCAAGAGAGACTCCCCGTTCAATGATAACCTATCTTACAAAATGGTACTTTATAGGTATATGCTTTGATTTACTATGATAGGCTAGATTTTTAGCCAAATGAATTGCACTTTGACTATCACAAAATAACTTTATGTTGTCTTGCAACCTACCAAACTCACCAAACAAACCTTTCAACCAAACCGCTTCTTTGCAAGCATGTGAAGCAGCTATGTATTCTGCTTCTGTAGTGGATAAAGCAACAATGTTTTGTAGCTTTGACATCCAGCTAATAGCTCCACCTGCAAGAGTAAAGACATATCCTAAAGTTGACCTTGTCTTATCCAAATCACCTGCAAAATCGAAATCAACATATCTGCAAACAAATTCACTACTTCTGTCATAAGTGATACAATAATCACTTTTGCCTCTCAGATACCGAAGCACCCATTTCACTGCTGCCCAGTGTTCTTTCCCTAGATTTTCCATATACCTACTAACAACCCCAACTGGATGTGAAATATCTGGTCGTGTACAGACCATCGCATACATCAAAATTCCTACTGCATTAGCATAAGGTATTCGAGACATATATTCCTTTTCTTCATTTATATTAGGACATAAACTTGAAGAAAGCTTAAAATGGGAAGATAAAGGGACTGAAAACTAGCTTCACATTGTTCATACCAAACCTTAAGAGTATTTTCTCAATATACTTCTCTTGTGATAACCACAGCTTACCATTTCTCCTGTCTCTGAAAATCTCCATGCCCAAAATCTGTCTTGCTGCTCCTAGATCTTTCATATCAAACATCCTAGCCATCTGAGCCTTTAACCTGTTGATCTCAGTTATGTTTTTGCTTGCTAAAAGCATATCATCAACATACAACACTAAGATAATGAATATGCCATTACTTAATTCTTAAAGTAAACACAATGATCATCTTCACTTCTTATATAATTTTGACTCGTCATGAAATAATCAAATTTCTTGTACCATTGTCTCGATGACTGCTTCAGACCATACAATGATTTCTTGAGCCTACAGACAAATTTCTTGTTGAGATTTTGAACAAACCCTTCAAGTTGTTCCATATAAATCTCTTCATCTAAATCTCCATGTAAGAATTCAGTCTTAACATCTAGTTGTTGTAATTCTAAATCAAGTAAAGCAACTAATGCTAATACAATCCGAATTGAAACAATTTTAACAACTGGTGAAAATATCTCATGAAAGTCAATTCCTGCTTTCTGAGAAAAACCTTTCGCAACCAGCCTTGCTTTTTACCTATTTTCTTTATCATCAACACCCCTTTTAAATTTGGAAACCCATTTACATCCTACAGTTTTTATGTCATTAGGAAGATCTACCAGATCCCATGTAGCATTCTTGTCTAATGCCTTCATAGCTTCTTTCCACTTATCACTGTTAGAACCTTCTACAGCTTCCTGATAGCATAAAGGTTCATCATCATTAGCGGTTAAAGCAACTGAAGTAACATAATAATCATACCTTTTAGGAGGATTTCTGATTCTCGTGGACCTTCTTAAAGATGTTTATGGTTCTTCCACAATTTGATGATTATTATCTGTAGGAACTTCTTCATGATCTTCATCTGAAACTTGTTCATCTTTACTATCTTCATAATTTGAACTAGTTTCAAACTAAATATGTTGAAACTTAGTTACATTTTCCTGTTTCAATTTAATATCTACATCTGGATTATCAAGTGAAGATTCATCGAATTTAACATCTCTGTTAATGATGATCTTGTGAGTAGTAGGATCCCACAACCTGTGTCCCTTAATCCCATCACCATATCCAACAAAGATATATCTTTTTGATTTAGGATCTAATTTAGAACGCTGATGTTTCAGAATTAGAGCATATGCATCACAACCAAAAACTTTCAGTTTAGAATAATCACAAGGATGACCTTTCCATACCTCTTGAGGAATTTTTCATCCTATTGCAGTTGATGGTGATCGATTTATCAAATAGCAAGCCGTAGATACTGCTTCTGTCCATAATTCCTTCTGCAAATTGGCGTTACTTAGCATACTCCTTGCTCTTTTTAAGAGAGTCATGTTCATGCGTTCAACAACTCCATTTTGCTGAGGAGTATAAGCAGTAGTTATATGTCTTTCAATCCCAACTTCCTTGCAATAATTATCAAATTCCTTTGAAGTAAACTCAACGTCATTGTCAGTTCTTAAACATTTAATGGTTCTTCTAGTGATATTTTCTACTAATGCTCTAAACTGCTTGAAAACTGTGAATACATCAGACTTTCTTTTTAACATGTAGACCCATACTTTCTAGAGAAATCATCTATAAAAGATACAAAATATGATGATCCTCCATATGAGGTTGTAGGAGATGGACCCCAAACATCAGAATGGATATAATCAAGGATTCCTCTACTAGTATGTTTTCCAGTTTTAAATTTCTGCTTGCTTTGTTTCCCATAAATGCAATGTTTGCAGAAATCTAACTTAGAAGATTTTAAATTAGGAAGTAACATACGATCATATAAGATTTTTAATCCTCTTTCACTCAAATGGCCCAACCGTTGATGCCATAGTCGAATAGAACCACTGTCATTTTCAGATACAGTAGAAGCATGATCTGACTATGTTCTTCCTTCTAACTGAAAAAGATTTCCAATCTTATTTGCTTTCATTACTAATAAGATTCCTTTATAAATTTTCATTACTCCACCTTGAATAAAAGTTTTATATCCATTTGTGTCTAACAATCCTAGATAAATAGGATTTTTTCTGAGTTCAGGCACATGTCTTACATCAGTTAAGATTTTATTTGTCCCATCAAACATTTTAATCTAGATGCTTCCAATTTCCACAACACTACATGATACATCATTGCCCATGTAAATTGCTCCATCATTAATTGATTTATAAGATTTAAACCATTCTTTATGAATGCACATGTGATTGGACGCACCAGAATCTAACAACCAATGTTGATCATGATTTAGAAAATTAACTGATAGAACTTCATCACTTATACCTGAACCGGATGTCGAACCTGAACCTGTATCTGTCGTGTTTGCCTCTTTATTTTTTGTTGAAGAGTCTCCTTTGGATGTTTGCTGTCTCTTCCAACAGTCTTTCTTCAAATGTCCCGATTTGCCACAAAACCAACGTTTTAGCTTACTCTTCTTCCATTTCGATTTTGACCGAGAGTTTTTTTTCTGACTGAAGCGTTTTTCTTTAGATCGACCTCTAACCATCATTGCTTCTAATGTAGAGGTTTCTAAATTTGACCTTTTTCTGGTTTCTTCAGACAGCATAGCTCCAACAACATCATCACATTCAAGGGTTTCTGATGAACTAAGACTTATAGAAGTAGCAAAATGATCCCATGACTCAGGCAAAGAGCATAATAAAGTTATAGCTTTATCTTTTGAATCAAAATTTACTTCTATGCTATCTAACTGCACCGAGAGAGTATTAAAGGTATTCAAATGATCAATTATTGTCGTACCTTCCTTCATGCGCAAGCTGTACAACTGTCTTTTCAGAAGAATCCTATTTGTTAAGGATTTAGTCATGTACATTTTTTCTAGCTTTGTCCATAGACTAGCGGTTGTTGTCTCTGATACGATGTTAAATAAAACATCATTTTCCAAACACAATCGTATGCCGCTCAGTGCTCTGTCATCGATGTCACTCCATTCGTCATCTGTTATGGCGAAAGGTTGTTTGGATTTTCCCAAAAGTTCCCTCGCCACACCTTGTTGTATGAGTAAATCGTGCATCTTAACTTTCCAAATTTCGAAGTTATTCCTCCCATTAAACTTCTCGATCTCAAACCGAGCACTTTGAGTTTTTTCTATATTAACAACAGAAACAACACCACACGCAGTCAATAAAAAAAAAATGTAGAATGACCCAGGTGTTTCCTTGATTAGTGGTACTCAATCATTATGCAAAAAACAAGCAGCTAGCAATACATTACACGACCTCTCTTTGCTCAAATATTTTCAATTTCTCCAAATATTAATCCGCTCCTCTTGCAATTAAATTCAATCCATTGCAACAATGTCTCCTTCAATTCCAATTAAAAGCCAATCACTCTCACAGTTTTACAACGATGTTCCTTCGATGCTCATTTCTTTGCTCAAATATTCAACAAAAAAATACAAACATAAACTTATTGTTTTTTTTGTGAATCACTCACCAAATCGGCGCCATCAAACCTACAGCTCTGGATCTCACATATACGCAGAACTTCCACCAGCTCTCGATGCTTAATCCTCCAACTACAGGTCACGGCTTATGCGCTGTGGATAACCTCCAGCTCCATCTCACGGATTATGGCATTGTTTAACCTCTTGTGAAGAACTGTTGAATAACCATGAGATCTGATCGATAAAATAGAAGAATTCCGATCAAGAATTTCTCCTCTTAACTCTCGGGACAAACGCTCATCTGCGTTAAGAATTGCGTTAAGGCTGCAGATCAAGCCTACATGGAGACCGTAGGAAAATTCACTGCATACGAATTCTCTTCAAACTTTTCAACACAGAGATTATATAAAACTGAATACATCAACCCGCCACTCTGCAAATACATCATTCCGCCACACTGCCTTCGTTTTGACGATAACAACTACCTCAAAATCCCAGAGTTTTAGCTGCACCTTCCACACTTGATGAAGTACATCGTTAGGAATGTTCAACATCGTAGCCCCACAGCCATCGACTTAACGTTGTCCGCTCTCCGACTTACCCATCCCATGCACACGTAGAGTTTGCAACGCCAGAAGCCATCAAGCTTATATTCAGCAAACAGGCAGCGTATACAACTTGCTTTGATACCAATTGTAGAGTATACATAGCAGAAAACTAAAGACAATCATACACAGCAATAAAATGAAGACAACATTTAACGTGGTTCACCCAACCAATCTGGGCTACATCCACCAAACAAAGATATTAGCATTCTTATTCTTCAACAGGAGATTGCAATAGCAAATTTGCACATCTGCACTTCCTCTTCCTTACCCTCATATCTAATGTGTTTTGCCTCTACAAGCTTACAATTTATAGATGTAGTGAAAAAATTGAATAATAAATTCAATTGCATCCTATCACAACAAAATAGGATATAATCTCTCTTCTTTAGGATTTGATGCCATGAGTTTTGCAACAAAACCTATTGTTGGCATTATCCAAGAGATTTGTGCCAAAATAATATGGAAAATCTCAACATTTTGGAAATTTTGATTGAGATACTTTCAAAGATTATATTTAGATGATTTTTGGAAAGCTATTTTTATTAAGATCGGTTGAAAGATATGTGGAAAGCGTTTGATAAAATTAAAAGATAAAAGTGTTTGATATTTAAATGATTTTGAAAATTATTTATGGTTTTAAAATTGTTAATTTAATTGGACAAGTCTTTTTTGGAGTAGCATTTTGTGTTTTTAGTGAAAATTTTTCTAGTGAACACTTCACCTACTATCAAGATAGAAAATTGAGTTGAAAGTAAAAAAAATAGAGCTAATAATAAATAAAGTAAGTTAAGAATGCATTTTGAAATTATTTAATTTTTTAAAATTTCATGAAATATTTGTAAGTTTTTTATTTATATTAAATATATAATTTTTTGAGACTTTGTTATTATTGTAAATAATTTATACATAATAAATAAATGAAATGGAAAGTAATGAAAGTTTTTCAAAGCAAACTAATACGTAGATGAAATACCAAATAAAATGATGAAACACTTTTCTTTTTTATATATATAAAATTTGGATGAAAATTATTAAATGATTAGTTATATGTACAAAATTTGAATAAAAATTATTCAATGATTTATATTAAAGATCTGTTCAAATTTGTAAATTCAAACTTTGGAAAATCACTATTTATAAATATCTTATTTATATCACTGTAATATATATATATATATAAAACAAACTTCTACATATATATGAAATAACAAATAAAATAAACACCTTTATGTATATATATGCAGAGTTTGATTAAAAATCACTAAATAATTTGTTTTATATTTAAAATTTAAATAAAAATTATTCTACTATTTATCATTCAAAATTTGTTCAAATTTGTCAATTCAATTTTTGAAATCTCATTATTAGTAAATATATTATTTATATTAAATATATAAACTTTTGAAATTATTATATCACTATAAATAATTTATATATAATAAATAAATAAAATAAAAACTAGATGAAAAAAGAGTCTCTGCTAACCAATCAAGTCATTAAATGAAATAGAGAATGAGGAATAATCACCGTGTTTTATAGCCGGTTATTCTATTAGATACCACCTTACATATATGCAAAGTTTAAGTTAATGAAATTCTTTCATGCGTGCAAAGTATGAATAATATATAGAGTTAGTCATCCAACTTAAAAGTGGGATTTTAGAGTGAGGATATTTTAAACGGAGTAAAATTTAAGTGTGATTTTTTAGAGTTTTAAGGGGTTTTTCGTTGGTTGTTTAAATGGATTTAGTTTTAGGAATTTGGTCTTTGTGATTTATAAATTGTGAGTAAAATTATTCCATAAAAATCACAATAAAGTAAATTTGGATTTTTTTTAATTATAAATATAGATTTTTATTGCAAATATAGACTCATTACTCATAAAAATTTGTGAGCCATTTTGATAGTGAAAAAATTAACATGTGATTTCAATAAATCTCTACCAAATTTTAAACAAATTAAATAGAAAATAAACCAGAAAACTTTTCAAAAAAACACACTTAATTTTAAAATCAACAGAAAAACATTTCATTTTAAAATGCTAGGCCTTCAAAGAGAGCAGGAAAAATTCTACAGATAGCTAGTTGTTGGATAATCTATTCAGTGAAGAGTTTGTCAAGAAACTGAGAGTAGTTATTGTAAAACTTTACAGGAAAAAAACCAAATACAAGAGCCGCATAGAAAAACAATCTGTCCCATAAACCATTTTTAACCTAGTAATCCCTCTCTTTCTTTCTTTCCTCTTTTCTTCAGTGTTGAAATCCCTAAAATCTCTTATTGTCGAGAGGCGTTAGACCTCTGCCATTCCACGGATGTTTCCTCCGCTCGACGCTCTGGAATTTCTTCGCGTACCTGGCTAGGCACTCTATGCTTGTTTTCTCCATCTGCATCGAGCATTACCGTGCGAATTTTATGTAGATCTAAAACCCTAGTCGTTTCAATTTACAACTCGTTCTTCATTTTCTAAAATGTCCATCGGACCGTCGTCCTTACTCCCAGCGACCTACAATTTATCTCTATCCTCGGACTTGTCGATTACGCCTGCAACTTATCTCTCCCAACTTGGCGTGATTGTGGCCACATTTGGTCGTTCTCTTGATTTACATCAGTGACCAAGTACATTAGTGATAACTTGGGTGGGTGATTGTGGCCACATTTGGTCGTTCTCTTGATTTACATCAGTGACCAAGTACATTAGTGATAACTTGGGTGACCTGGAGAGAAGGGACATTTTTCAGATAAGAAAAAACACGACTTTATTATGAATAAAGACATTTACATATGCGTGGGTCTGTGCTTGGATTCATCTAGCAAAAACATCATTCCAGTCTACAGTAGCGTTGGTCCAGAACCATTGGGATCATTGGGCGATCATAGAACCATCGAAAACCAAATAGACAAATAGGGGAATACATAGAGATGAACAAAGAAATCATAATGATAATGCAACAAAATTCCAGATGATCTACTAGAAAAGGGAAAGGACATAGAACAAAACAGAGTCGTTGTCACAAAAAATGCCAAAACAGAGTATTAAAGCCCTACAAACTTAAACCTCAGAAAAGCTTCTGCCTTGAACCGTATTGTAAGTATTGTAAAAGAGGTCTTCAAAATGGATAAATCCAGAGGAGGTGGACAAACCACGCTTTGATAAGGGCATCAACCATCTGATTCTGCTCTCTATACACTGCGCCCAGTGCATGCACCAAGTCACATGTGAATGTCTGAGTGTGCATAGCCTTGGGCTCATAGTCGAAACAAGTTAAAACCTCAACACATATATAAACACCTACATGGCCCCGGTGAATGTGGGATATCCCACCGAACAGAAGAATATAAAAATGGCGCGCAAAGTATATCTCCAAGTGTCGATTGGTTGCAATTAGTTGCCGAAGGTTGTGCGCAGGTGTCATGGAGGGTTGTTTGTGCAATTGCAAAAAGATCGGTGCCCGAAAACGTGTTTGCAGGTGTCCAGCAAGCCCAAGGGAATGCGCTGGAGTATCAAGAAGGACATATGTATTTTGTTGCGGTTCTGCTGAAACAATATGTAAAACAACATTGGCAAGCTGGACAAAAAAATTACATCTCTCCAACAGGTCCCTCTGCAGAGAAGGGAGTTATCCGCAATTTTCTGCTGCAATCATTAGGTGATCCTCACGGAAAGATTTGCACAACAGTTGACATGGCAGTGGCTTCTATTGCACAGTATGACTGGCCGGACGAGTGGCCAGAATTGATGTCAATGCTCTTGAAATTGATAAGTGATCAAACAAATATGAACGGTGTTCGTGGAGCGTTAAGATGTTTGGCACTTTTTCCTGGGGATTTGGATGACAAGCAATTGCCTAAATTAGTACCTGTTTTGTTTCCTTGTTTGTATACAATCGCCTCCCCTCCAAATGTTTGACAATTTATTGATTTACTAGTAACTATACGAGCAAAAGGTTATGAAAATTCTCTAGCCTATGTAATGTCAGAATGGACTAAGTAGCAGGGGGATATTCATGGTGCTTACCAAATCAAGGTCACAATCATTGCTTTGTGTCTGCTCTTGGACTCACGACATCCAGAATTGGTAAAGGTCTATTGCCAAGGTAATCTCATTAAGTCAAGTACAAGTGGCATAGTTACTTGGTCAAAGTCTAAGCTGGCTCCAGATCAATGGACACTGATGTCTCTCCCTGCAAAGATACTTTCTTTGCTTGCAGAGATGCTGATTGAGATGCAAGAGCAAAACATGGTTTTAGATGATGAGGATGATGAATCGGAGGATCTGGAAGATGAAGAAGAGGAGACTAATGTTATGCATTTTGTGAATGCGACATCCAATGCAAAACCCACACTTAAAGATATTGATGCTATGAAGCATATGTTGAATGAGGAGGTTGAAGATTATGGTTACCAGGATGATCCTTTAACAACATGGATTCCTCTGAATGAGATCAATTTTACATCTTATATTGTTCACTTTCTCAAGAACTTTTCTGAAATTGACAGAGCAATATTTCATCTTCTCTATCAGGACTTGACAGATCGTGAGAAACATGCCATACAAGCTTCCTTGGTGCAACAAGTGTAACGGAGATAATTTTAACATGTGTAATCCTTCACAGTGAAAGTTATCATATTTTTTTAAAGCTGGTAAATTTTATTGATGGTTATAAGCTTCTATTATTATTTTTACAATTTATATGCATAAGAATGAACAAATGCAAAGACGAAAGAGTTGCCCATTTCAGAATGAATCCTTCTATTTTTGTGCCACCCATGGAATGTTTTCCATGGATGACTCAAATCAGAAACCAGTTACCCCAGGAATGTTTCTATGATCAATTTTACTGGAGAGATCCAAGTGGCTGTCGTGATCTATTAACAAAGGGAGTACTATCTTCTACTAAGATTTTTTTCATTGATAAGATAGGCTTTTAGCCTTATGCCAGATCTATCCAAATCGTCATAGGTTTTTTTGTAGATGAATGTTGTGTACAAACAAGCCCTCATTTTGATGGTTATCTTCGGATACTGAAGCACTTTGCAAGTATTGTGTTACTATCAAAAGTTTATGACGAGGTTATGCAAGTATTTTACCTAGGTCGAGGATATTGAATCTAAGCAAGGTCGCAGGGAAGCTTCCTTCCCCCCTGCCCTCCCCCTGATCCCGCTCCCAAAACGCGCTCCGTTCGAGAGCTTTGGGAGCACTCGGGAGCGCGCTTCCGAGTCTGAAAAAATGCTCCCTATTTTTTCGGAAGCATTTCAGGGAGCGCTCGGGAGCGAACGCTCCCTAAGCGCTTCTCCTATTAAAAAAACACTTCAGGAGCGTTTTTTTAATGCAGGGAGCGTTCGCTCCCGAATGCTCCTTGGCAAAAAAAATGCTTCTCGGCGCGTAAAAAAAATTCTGACATCAAATTTTGATTTTTTTTGGGAGGGAGGGATGGGGGGTTGGGTAAATAAAAGCCCACTCTCATTTGGTTTTTATTGTTTTAGTTTGAGAGTGAAAGCAAGAGTTTGAGAGTGAGAGAAAGAGCTTGAGAGTTGGAGAGTGATTTGGAGAGCAAGAGAGCTTGAGAGTTTGGAGAGCATAAGTGCCAAGGAGAGAGCAAGGAGCAAGCTGCAAGAGAGCAAGAGGAGGATTGCAAGAAAGAGGTAGGTCTTCTAATCTAGTTTTTTTTTTTCTAGGAATTGTTTTTAAGTTGTTAAAAAATGAAAACTTGATTTTTTTTCTCAATGTTGCATTCTAGTGTGTTGAAAAATGAAAAATTGAATTGTTTTTTTCCTATGTTGCATTTCCTATTCCCATTTGGAAATCCTCCATTTTTTTTTGTAGGCTAGAAACTTGAAACATCATGGCTATATGGTAAGGGATTTTTTTCATGTTGGTTCTTTTCTTTGTAATAATGGTGTTGGAGAGTAGAAGAAAGAGACCCATTAGAGAAGAGGAGGATAAAGAAATGAGTTATAGTGGATTTGATGAAAACCCTGAAGAGGAGGAGGAGTATGCTGAGGAGGAAGGGGAGAGTGGAGAACATGAGACCACAGATGCCCCAACTAGACAAGACCAAAGTCAAACACCTTTGTGGAAATATGTTCAGAGGCTGGAAGGAGGGAAAGGTGGTGGAACCACTAAATTTCTTTGCCCCCACTGCAATAAAGAATACACAGGTTCATACACCTGTGCCAGAAGGCACCTTTGTGGGAAAATGCCAAAGGATGGAGACAAAAATCTAGGAATCAAAATTTGTGTAAGTGTGCCAGCAACAAAGAGAGAGAAATATAGAAAGGAAGAGGAGTCTGCCCTACAAAGATCTAAAAGATCTAGGGGTTTCATTGATTCTTATACACCATCAGGTCCATCACATCATGGACAAAGAATTCCATCAACTTCCACCCATGGCAATGGATATGGAGGCACACATGGACCAAACATCTCCTTAAGTCGTAGAACCATATCCGATTTCCTTGACAAAGGGTCTAGGAATGATGTGGACTCAAAAAATTTCCAGTTTATATATGCATGTGGGGTGCCATTCAATGTTCTTCGCTCACCTTATTGGCATGAAATGGTTTATGCCATTAATGATACCCCCAAAGGATACAGGAGCCCTGGGTATGACAAGGCCAGAACTGTAGGACTTGATCATGAAAAAGCTAAAATAAACAATTCTTTGGCTAGAATGACAAATTCTTGGAATGAGCATGGGGTGTCCATTGTATCTGATGGATGGACCAACGTAAAAGGAAAGCCATTGATAAGTGTTCTGGTTGTGTTGGTTAGTGGTGCAATATTCCTTTCAACATATGATTATTCAGACAAATTCAAGACCGGCATTAACATTGTAGAACCATTACTTGAAATAATTGAAAATACCGGGCCATATAATGTCATCTCAGTCATCACTGATAATGCTGCTAACTGTAAGGCAGCAGGAGCAATTATTGAGGATAAATACCCCAACATATTTTGGTCTGGGTGTTTGGTTCACACAATGAACCTTTTGATGCATGATATCATTAAAAACAAACAACCTCAATTCAAATGGCTTGGTGATTTGTACAAGAGAGGTAAAAAAATGATAAGATTTATTACAAATCATAACAATACCCATGAGCTTTTCCGTACTCACTCCAAATTGGAGTTGTTGAAGATAGAAAAGACTAGATTTGCTTGCTATTACCTCACCTTTAGGCGCCTTTTGAAGGTAAGAGAGTCATTGGCTGCAATGGTATCAAGAACACACTGGCAGTTATTAAAGGACAGGGCAGCGACAATAGTTGACAGGCAAAGTTTTGAACATGTGGAGGAGACCACCCTTGACCCTTTGTTTTGGGCACGTGTGCGGGAAATTTTGAATTTCACCAAGCCCATTTATCACATGATTCGTTTTTCAGATATAGATAAACCAGTGATTGGGGAGGTTTATGAGCAGATGGATAGCATTTTGGGCCAAATAAAATATGTTGTTAAGGATAATTATCCCAACTTGTATGCAATGATTCACAACTGTGTGTGTTCACGGTGGAATAAACTCAATGTTCCACTACATGCCTTGGCATATATCCTTATGCCAAAATACTACTCTCCATCTTGGTTGGGCCAATCTGCACCTGGAGGTGGGTTAGTCACACAGATCCAGAGGTACAAGAGGGGTACATGAAGGCATTAGACAAGTTGGTCCCTGACAGGGAGGAGTGTGCTAGATTGTGCCTTGAATTAGGCAGATACTTCAGTTGCACAAGTAACTTTGGTTCTCTCCATGCAATGGAAGACAAAGACAGATTTGATGCTCTCACATGGTGGGAAGCATATGGAGGCATGGGAATTTTGCCAAAGTTGGAAAAAAAAGTTCTCTCACAAGTTGTCAATGCTTCTTCTGCAGAGAGGTGTTGGAGCACCTACAGCTTCATACATAATGTGAGAAGAAACAGGCTGAATGAAAAATGAGCTAAAAGCTTGGTTTATGTGCATTACAACTTGAGGTTGTTGAGTCATTACTGTGATCGAGCATATGAGGATCAATCATATAAAGTCTGGGACAACAACCCAGAGGATGATAATTTGGAGGATGACACTATACATATGGAAGAATTGGAACCAGAACTTTTGAGGGATGATGATGAAGCATCAGCAGCACCGCCACACACAGGGCCAGTCCCACCATCCAGTAGCAGTGCGAGTGCGAGTGCCAATGCTCGATATCCAACTATTGTTCCTTTGCAGATTCAGCCTCCACCTACATCCTCATGTTTCCCTCCGCCTTCTAGGCATGGTCGTGGACGTGGTACTCCTGAGAGTACTAGAAGACTACTAATGCCTCGTGGTCCTCACAAATTAGACATTTCTCGTGGGCGTGGCAAGGGGCCATCCAATAGATAAAATATATTTGTTGTTTACTAGTCTTTTCTATTTTCTACTAGTTTTTATCTATTATAATTGTTGAACAGTTGAAACTTGACTCTTTCATATTTAATGACAATTTAAGTTTGAAGTTTGAATTTGAAAGGTGAACCTTTGAAGTTGGCATTTATAAGTTTATAAGTCATTATGGATAATGAATATGATGCTTCATGGAAGTTATATGGTGATCAATGAATCAATGATGATAAATGTTATATATCAATGATAATAAATGTTATATATTGAATTTTGAAATCAATGAATAAATGATGATAAATGATATATATCAATGATGATAAATGTTATATATTGAAATTTGAAATCAATGAATCAATGATGATAAATGTTATATATCAATGATCATAAATGTTATATATTGAATTTTGAAATCAATGAATCAATGATGATAAATGAATTATGATATATATCAATGATGATAAATGTTATATATTGAAATTTGAAATCAATGATGATAAATGTTATATATTGTATTTTGAAAGCTTGAAACCTTCAGATTGATGATTCGCGAGACTCAAGAGTCAATATGTTGTATGTTTCCAACTTGTGGGCATGGTTGATGAAGATTATAACATATAGATGATTGATGTTATATGATTCAATCTATGTTTTTATGTTTTTTATGTCTAATTCATCATTCTACATGCTTTTGTTGACATATATGCATCAATATATATATATATATATATTAAAAAAAAAAGCTCCCTGAAATGTTCCGGACTGGGAGCTTTTGAAAATGGCGCTCCCGCTCCCGCTCCCAAGAAACCATGAATATAAGAGGGTGTACTACAGTTTTGTTGTAATATGATATACACATAGTGCTTGATTCTGTAGCTTTTTGGTGATTTCATGTGCAACACTTGCACTTTAATTCACTTAATAACATCCCATAATATTGTAAACAAGATACTTTGGGCCTTTTGTGTTTACCTTGGAGCTATTATAGTCTGGGAATTTTTTTTCCAAGAAAAGTAGATACCTTTTCAATAGGTAGCTAGTTTTCCCAGAATTTGAATGCAGCAAAAACAGAGCTACCTTTTCTAATAAGTAAATGTTTTTTCCCATAAATCAAAAGAAGCAAAATTGGAGCTTGAACAACAAATGCTCTCATTTTAAAGACAAGATTTTAGCCAAGCAGGTGAAGTGTTTGTTCCAGGTAATCGATTTGCTCATGATTTCAATCAACATAGGTGGCAAAGGATTGATTAGGTGGCAGTCAATTCTACATTTCTTGTAGCAGATTTGAGGGTTGGGAAGTGGCAGATTTGCTGCTCTTGTTCAACAATCAATTCCTTGTGATATTTCCAGATATAGGTGGTAGTTGGAGATGGTGTTTCATCACAGATTAAGGAGATAGATCAGCATATGTGGCAGTCAAAGCAGAGTTAATCATTTCAAATTTAGGAGATTCGATATCTTCTATTCTAGATGTTTTTGACAGCTCTCAGCAGTTATACTTTTGGAGGAGGAAGATCTTCCAGAAATCTTGGGACAACCCTCCACATCATCAACCTTATCAAAGTTTGATTTTCATGAACAATCAAGTTTCATTTAGTATTTTGTAGATTTACTATTGTACATTGAATGCCTTTTATTTTATTAGATAAACCTAAAACTGTTTTACTATATTTAGTATATTGTAATAATTTCCTACAACTAACTAGCTTAAGTTGTGGATCATAGAATCTATCAGTTTTGTATATATACAAGGTAAAGCAATGAGAACTGGAGAAGGGGGGGGGATTGATTGCACATTGGCCGAGTGCCTTGTTGTTGTTCTCATGTATTCTTTTGAGCATATAATATATCCAGATGCATTCTTGAGGACTCACGAACTGTATGGTGTGTGTATTGTTTTCCCTTTTGTTTTTACATACCTTATATATCTTTCCAGATTTATCATAAAAGTTCTATCTCATGTTTTTATCAGTCTTGTGAAACTCCAAAACATATTGATATTTTTTTGTAAGTCTTGTTCCAAGATTTCCTGATTCAATATGAACTGAATCAAATATTGTTCATAAGCATTCCTTGGGGTCGAATTAATTCCTGTCTCGTTTTCTTGTAAGTCTTTTGATCTAGCATGCATGTTAATATGTTTTTGTCAGCCTTGATCCATCAAGAATTCCTGATTCATGAGGTCATTTTAGTTGGAAGTATTCCTTGTAATGGGATTCTTAAAATGTAGAGTGACATTCTTGTAAGTCTTTTAAAGCATTCTTTCATGATACATTTCAGATCTAGAATTTGAGTCACCCTTTCCTCTTAGCAGTGGAATTTTGTTTTACATATCCACTGTTTATCTTCAATTCTTCTAACCATCAGGCTACAAACCCAACCTTGCTACCACATCATGCACCAATTCCCCCATATGTGTGAGAGATTCTTATCTTCTCAAAACCCCTTTCAGTGTGTGTGAGTTCCAGCCACTTTCTAAAAAACCCAATCAAACTATATGAATAGCCCCTAAGCTCAAGATGTGTCTGTTCAGGCACTTGACACAATCCAAGTGGTGATTCCAGTGCTAACATCTTTTGGTGCGTCTGTCGGGAGATGAAGGCCTTGAAACGAAGCATTCTCCTGAGCCTTTTGTTTTATTGTTGATGATCAATTCTTGATGGTGAACAAGAATTGGCGACTTGAAGAAGATTGTAATATTTCACCTGGAGACTCCATGACAAAGAATCCAGTGGCGGCTCCATAGTTTCAGAATGTCGAAAGCCTTTACTGCCATCTTAGCTCAAAGATTTTCTCCTTTAAATTGTTTGGAAATTGATGGTTTTCCTAATCCGGTGCCTTCTACAGATGAATGACAAAATCATCTTTTAATGTTTCTAGGAGATGAAGATGAACATCTTGCTAAGTACCTGATTACATTTCATGAGTTTATGCACTTGGTGGATGTGTTTCATGAAGATTTCCTCATGAAAATATTTGTATTTTCCCTTGATGGAGATGCGTGCAAATGGTTCTGGTCCTTACTTGCTTGATCCAAAATATTTTTCTTTGAGATGTATTAAAGAATTACATGTAAAATTTCATCTTAACCATGAAACTTAAAAGGCATAAACATAAGAAGTGAGAAGCACATAAAATCATGCAATAAGACAAGGAATTGATATCGGATTTCGTCCAGGAGGGACTACGTCTTCGGGACCTGCTCAATTAGTGGGGAGGCCCTCTTTCATTAAGTGGAAAATAAAATGAAAGTACAAGCACTAAATGCAAAATTACACCCTTTTACCCCCATAGCTGAAAGTGCCCAAAAATTGGAGACCTCTGATGAAGAAATGGACAACACCATTGGATTTGTTGCACCAAGAGGTGTAGAATCCATATAAAATTTGTCTGAGGCGGGAAGACTCCCCAAGGAGTCTGCTGGCTGAGTTGGTTGAGATCCTAAATGTGGGGGAGGGGGTCGGGTGGTCAAACCCCGCCCCCTCTGTAATAAGGCATATTGTTTTAACCCAACGAACAAAATGTTTAAATAATCGCCGCATTGTTATTTTTTAAAACCCATTGCATATATTTTTAATATAGAGTGGGTACATTGGGGGGCGGGCTCGCATTGGGTGGCCCGCCCCATATACTCCGCCAGCCATATGTGTATAGAGGCATGTGGGTTGGGGCCGCGAGGTCACGACCATTGGCCCCACCCATATTTAATATCGTAGAATGTGGGGGTGGCGGGGTCATGGCTGCTGACCCCCCTTTTTTTATAATACATTTTGTTATGTTTTTGGATGGGGAGGGCGGGGGTCATGGCCTGCCCTCCAAAATATATTTTTATTTTTATTTTTAAAACAACCAGTATTTTTCAGAATTTGTAGAATTTGATTGAAGGAATCGAATTAAGGGACCAACAATTTCACCTGAAATCCGGCTAGAGTTGGCCGGAATTCGATGGTCAGGTTTCTGCAAATTTTTCGCCTCTTTAAGCTGCCACATCACCAAGTCAACCCTCAAAATTTGACTGCTTCTAACTCCTTCATAAGGACTCAGAATTGAGTCTCATCTCTGCCGTTGGAATAAAAAAGACAATATCTTCAACTTGACACTAAGTTTTCCACATTTATAACACTTTGATTTTTGAGCCTTTGTACTCAAGCCACTTGTACTTGGACCTGTTCGAACCTCTTGGATCATTCCTCCCCACTGAAGAGATTTTGGACCCCCAAAAGCCTTATCAATCAACAGGAAAGTGACAGAATTTCTCCCTCACCTTCTCCTTTTCAATCCATTTAGCTTTACTTGGGTGCATCCCTTTGAAACCAACACGAAAATATTCCACATCTCCTCATTGTGAAGTCCTAATTCTTCGATCGAGAATGATGTCTTCTGGAAATTCATCAAGATACTCTGGTGCAAATTCATCCATTGTAGGCACTGCTCCTACCTCCTCGGTGTCCATAATCAATGGTGTTTCATAAAGTTTCATATTCTCAACATTCATGATTGAATACATTTGCATGTATACAGGAAAATTGAGTCAGAAAGCGTTATTCCCAATATTCTCCAATATGGTAAATGGACCATACCAGATTGGTTGCAATTTCTTGCCTTCTTCCTTCATTCGGTCCTTGCTGATATGGAACCACACCTTGTCACCAAATTTAAATTGATGGTCAACTGGGTGCTTATCATGTCGAGCCTCATATCAAGCCTAACTCTTTTCCAACTGCTCTTGCACTTCTTGGTGAATTTTCTGTATCCGTTGGATGAACCATTGTGCTTTGTCCTTATCTTCATGTCCACTGGCAACTTCATCTCTTCCATTGATCATGTCAAAAGGGTCCTTTGGTAGGTAACCAAAACATGTCTCAAATGGTGAATGTTGCGTAGAGGAATGCACTACTCAGTTGTAGGCGTGTTGCACATATGGAAGATGCTCATCCCACAACCTGGGATGTTTACTGCAATAGCCCCGCAACAAGTGTACCACGGTACGGTTGAATACCTTTGTCTTTCCGTCGGTTTGTGGATGGAATTTATTACTTCTCTTCAACTTGGTGTCCATCATTTGCCACAAGCTGGTCCAAAACTCTCCAAGGAAGCGAGAGTCTTGAGCTGACACAATCGATGTGGGCAACCCAAAGTGGACCCAAACAAACTGAAAGAAAATATAAGCAGTCTGCTCAGTAGTGACCTACAACATACAAATAGTCACGACCCTTATTTACTGGTATGGGAAATGATCTTACTCAATTTCTTTGTAGTGATAAAAGAGATGGCGGTAGGTGGTAATACCTCTATTATATTGTACAACTTATTTCCCAAAGTAATAATAATTGTGTGAGGCCTAGACTCATAGACAACATGTCACTTCCACAAGTATGGTTGGCCTAATAATATATCATAAACTTCAAGAGGAGTAACATCACACATTACCTTAGCTGTGAGGGGTTTGATGTTGTAGGGAAGGAGACAATGTTGGCTGATGTGGAGATCTCATCCTTGGTGAAACCACCTGATGGTGTATAGCTGCAGGTGTGTTGTGGTTAGTAGGCCCAGTCGCTTCATGACCTCTACTAAAATTAGGTTCTTTTATCTTCCATTGTTGACAATGAACTGCAGGGGGGAACACTTCACCCACATCTGGGAGTGGAAGAGGCGCTCCCCCTCCTATGGAACTTTGGGCTCTTCCTTCTAGATATTAGTGGTGGAAACGGTGGCACTGGGCTCCGCGTTGATAATCTTCTTCCCTTTGTCATTCCCCTTTTCAAGTTCTGACTCAAATTCAGAGCATGCATCTTATTCAGAAGCCTTTAGCTCGGCCACCAGTGACTACTTGGCCCAACACTCACTTGTGTTGTGAGTGGGGCTCTTATGGAAACCACACCACTTACTCGTGTCCTTCTTTGCCTTTATGGTGTTTTTCATTGTTTGCGACTTTAATGGGTTGTCTTGGGTCACCCCGCCTTGGCTTTGTCCTTTGTTCTGCGGTTTGATGTGCATTTCCCTTGCTTTATATTACCATATCCAAAGTATCGCTTCTTCTGTTCAAATTTTTTCTTAATCTTGGCATCGTATCAGTATGTTACACCAAGCCAGGAGATGTTGAGGAAATCCATTTCCTTCTAAATGTATATGTGCAAACAGCTGCGGTACTTAAGTAAGAGATGTTTCTCTGATTTTTTGATACCCAAATTTTTGCACAGGGTATGGAATAGATTTTTTGATCCCTTTGATGTCACAGCGTAGTCCATTGTATGTACTTGTCCTCAAAGCTCCCCACGGGGTAATATTGTTCCTTGATGGCATCTCTGAAAGAATTCCAGGTGGGTTCTGCTAAAAATAGTGAGGGTTCTCACTCGTGCCTCTATTCGAAGTAGGTTTCCCACCAGTCCTTGACATGGGGGGCGGCTTTGAGGAGAAAAAAAGTAATATTTTTCCTATTAGAAAAATCATGAACTGAAAAATACCCTTCCAACATATTTAGCCATCTATCTATGACGCCTGCATATATATGGCCTTCAAATATGGGAATGTCAAAGTTGACTTGTACCTTGAAGAGAGTGGTACCTCTAGAGTGACTGTCGGATGAAGATGTGTCGGATGTGGGCATTCGTCGAAGGATATGGGAAAATTTCTCCATCATTGCACTCCTCTGTCGCTTGAGGGCTGCTTCGAGCAATATTTTGAAAGGATATCCTGCTCCCTCATCTTTATTTTCTTCCATCATGGGAAGTTGTTGGGGTTAGCGAGGCTGGTCTTGAAAAGGTTCAACCAGTTTGATCCCTAACTCTTTATACCCTGACCTCATTGGGGACATGCAAAGAAAAACAAAGAAAGATCATACCACTTTCATATCACCGATCCGAACTTAGACAGGAACACACCAGAATACAGATAGAACCAAAAATACACATATGCAACATAAATAACACTTCATTTCATTAATATCAAAGAACTGAAATATACATGCAAATAGAATGGAAATAAACTAGCTCGGGTGATGGTAGCTTATCTCTGAGAAGAGATGTGGTGGCTAGATGCCTCTAAACTGTGTTACAGTGAGGCTCGAAGGCCTATTTATTATTGAGAAACAATGAAAAACCCTAAACATCCAAAGACCTAACCCTAGGAGATGAAGCACCAAAACTGTGGGCCCCATTTGGGTAAATTGGTAGATCAACTTCTCGGGGTCATAAATTTGGCATACAATTTTTGTTTGACGCACAAAATAACTTGTTAGAAATATCTATCAAAGGAATACAACTTTAAAGTAGAAAACATGTTTTCCTCAGTTTTCCCAAAAAAAGTCATTTAGGGCCTCAAAACGGCTACGGAAGTTCAGGACCCGAAAAACTGCCAAAAATAGTAAACTTCTATAATTAAGGAAACTGAAAAATTGTAAGAAACAACGGTGGGGGTCCAAGTGGAATAGGCGTGCGGTAACCAATATCCACCTGGATCATCAGTAGGATGAGTTTTCAGGCAATTAGCATGAATGACATGGCCAAGTTTGTTATGAAACCAACTCCCAAAATAGAGCAAAAGAGAGATCAACGCCTTAGAAATCAGCCACTTTGAGGGGGGAAACTCCTTTACATTACATAAATGAACAATTCTTGGATGATTCAAATGAAAAAACCTCCTTTCTATATATAGGAGTCCATGGGGTCACAATATAATTCTAGTCGACCTAATAATAATAATGTAAGGGCACAACAATAACAATACTGAGATTTTATGGGGCACAATAATAATAATATGGGGACTGCAGGGGTACAACAATAACAATAAGGGGGCTACACTAACAACAATAAGAGACTACACTAGTAATATAGGGACTTAACATGCCCCTCTCCTTCAAAAAAATGTTGTCCTCAACGCTTGAGTAGTTTTGGATGCTTCTGTATAAAATTTTCATCCTCCCATGTGGAATCTTTAGTGGATAAGTTCTTCCACTTGAAGAGATAGTTTGAAATTGATCGATTTCATAGTTGTCGAGTTCTTGTTTCCATGACTGCTTCATGTTCCAATATGATTTATCCTTCCTCATCAAGTTCTAGAAATATTTTTTGAACTGGAAGTTTATCACCTATAACCTTCTTTAAGCGTGAAACATGGGAAAATGGATGCATCCTTCTTAGCTTGCTTGAGGAGCATTTGTTTGTATGGTTGTAGTCGTAAAAATACCCAGTCTCCTATATCAAAACTTCTCTTGTTGTGATGTTGATTTGTATGTTGTTTCATTGGATTTTTTTCCAAATTTAGGTTATCCTTTAAGAGTTGGAGTGATCAGATTTGGATCAAGGACCTGAGTGATAGCTCAAATTTCAAAGTGTTCGGAAGTGTGCAGAAACTGAGCAACCGGATAGATCTCCTTTTCTTGATTCCGACACCGCGAATGGTTCGAAAAATCGACACTGTATGAAGAAGTTATCGCGTTTTGAAAATTCTACTAAACTGCAATTTTTGGCTGGGTTTTGAATATTAAAAAAGGAGAGAATATTCCAAGGAATATTCCTAGAATATTCCTCAAAATATTCCCCTAAATGTTCCTTCTAAGCGAATTGAATGTTGAAAAGTGTCGTTGTATGGTTCAATGGAAGGACTGTACGTTTGGTTTGGCCAATCATAGGCTGCCACATGGCCCAGGTTTGATGGTCTAATTTTTTTTGGAGCGGACCGACGTTGATCGCACAACCTCCTGCCTGCGAAGCCAACGCCCTAACCATATACTCTACCAGTGTTTCTTAACACTATAGGTAGGTAGGTTCGTTATATGGTTTAATGAAGTCGCATATGGGAGAGCGGAGGGGCCAACCCCTCCCATATGGTGGCAACCTCTAGACCATGGGCTAAGCCCCTAACCACCAGCGTTACCCGTCAGCATAAAATGGTCAATGCAATGTGTTCACATGTCACATGTCACGGTTTATCTGCCAACAATTATGTTAAACCGACGGTTCCTCCGCTAGCTTTCCAGAAGTTGTTCACATGTCGACGGTTAGAGTTTAATGCAAACAGTTAGCTCGACAGTATTTTGAGTGGATTTTTTAGTGCACCACCAAATTTCGGAAATTTTCCAATTTTATCTATAGTTAAGTGTAGTTCCCCAAAGTTAGTGGAGGATTTTTAGGTGACACTAGGAAAAATTAGTTTAGGCTCTATCTTGAGCTAGATTCGTCCATTCTGAGAGTGCCAATAGTCAATTTCGACTATGTCAGACATTCCAGACTCATTGGTGAGGGTTTCAGAGCCATCAAAGGACTTTTTCACAGGTTTTTGCTTCATCTAAGTTCTAGGGGCCACTAGGGCCACCATGGGCCAGCAACAGTTTAAGGCCTAGCCAATGCAGCTAGAGGCCTTTCTCAGTAATCCAGTAGTCAATTTTGGATGTTTCAGACATTATGGAATTAATTTTGTGGTTTTTAGAGCCTATAGAGGACTTTAGAAGGCTGATATGCTTCAGAGAAGTTCCAGGGGCCACTAGGGCCATCTAGTGCCAGCAGGAGAATGAGGCCTATCCAGAGCAACCAATATCCATTCTCAGCAAACCAATAGTCATTTATGACTGTTTTGATACTTCTGAGTCCATTTATGGAGTTTTCAGAAGCTTTTGAGGACTTTTGAAGGCCGAGATGCTTTAGGGAAGTTTTCATTGACCCTAGATCCAAAGGGTGCCACCAGGTGTTGGAGGCGAAACCGGAGTAGTCAATGGCCAATTTCTACAAGTGAACAGTCTATTATGATTATTTTGGAAATTTTGAATTAAATGAAAGGATTTGTAGAGCCATTTGAAGACTTCTGAAGGTCGAAGAGCCACAAGGAATTTTTGGTCAGCTTAGGGCCATTAGTGGATAAAGGCCTAGATTGGGAAGTTTGTGCTCATTTGGAGCAAAAGATCAATCTATTTTGGATGTATGATGTGTGCTAGAGACAGTAGGTGAGGTTTCAGGGACAAAAAATTACTTCTAGGGATTTTATGCCAAAAATAAGCTTAGGTAAGCTTAAAGGCGCCGACAGATGAGGTCAAGTCAAAGGAAGCCTAGTTCTATCTTTAGAGTGATGACAACCATACTAGGGATATAAATGGTATTCTAAGCCCTTTGGTTCATTTCATATAACCATTGGAGTTGAGTTTGTAACTTGTAAAAGAAATTTTCCATCCTAATCCCAAAGAGCCAAGTCAGTTGACAAAGGCTCAAGGAGACGTAGCCCACGATATTTTTTTTTTCTAAGTAAAATTAGTCTATTAACATAAGAAATATAGTACAACGGGCCTTGGCCAGGTCACTTCCCAGAGATTGGACATTTTAAACAAAAAAACCAGCTTTGCAGACTGCCCTGCAAGAGGGAGACCAGTCTGAAACAGAGTAAGAGAGTTTCCCACGCAGGGGTACCAAATTTTTAGAGTGTTGGTGACCAAAATTATCCAAAACAAGAAACATGTTTAGCAACAGTGTGGAAGACAAAACTTTCCCATGTATAAGGGTCGAAACAAAACAGAAAAAACTAAGAAGAGGAGGATGAATTACTCATCCGGAGGTTCTTCATCAACTTTGCACCAGAGGTCCAGATCATACTTGTACAGGTCATCAATGGAAGTTATCACATGCCTTGTGGGAGAGGGATGGACCGGCGTTGCGCTTGCTTGCCCCATGTCGATTTGTATCTTTCCCATCTGCTCACAAGGCTACCCTGAAACATCTTGTCTCGCCTGGTCCTGAGTGGCTTTGCCGTCCATCTCCTGCATGTCCATGCTTACCGTGTGCCTTATTCCACCATGCATCTCCACAGACTAAGCCTCCGAAATGTCCTGATTAGCCTGATCAGAGCCGGGCGCATTTTCCTGAGGTTCTTCCTGAAATACTACAGTAATGGAAGTCGTCACCCTGGGACGATTAAGAGAGTTGTTATAGGAAAAAGAAGTAGATTGAGTATGGGCAGGCAGAGGCAGAGGATTGGTGGAGTGGATGCGACGTCCAGAGCGGAGAATGCGGTCACTGTGAGGACTGTGATGGCTGTCAGAGTGGGAAGGAGGATCGAAAGAGGTGCTGGGCGTGGAAGGTGGACGCCGAGACTGATTCTGAGAGGAACCTCTCCTACATCGCATCCTATGCCTGAGATGCGACATACTCTCTTACGAAGCAGCAGACTGGGAGGGCGGAAGAAGGAGTAGGGGCAAGGGCGAATAAGGGCACAACTCGAAAGAGGCGAGCAAGCAAGAGCCTGTGAGGGATAAGTGCAGGTCTTCACCGAAGTCCAAGCAGCAATAGAGGCTGCTCCTCTTACCAGTCACTGTGCGGGCCGAAGGAAGACGAGCACTCTGGGCGCAGCACCTAGACACCGAAAGGGGAGTTCTACTGGTATGAAAGCCTCTCTCCATATTATCATTCCAATTTACCATCCAACCAGGCGTCCTGTGCAAGGAACCGGCATTAAAATGAACCAAATACCAAATCGTGCTTCTGCGTGTGAAGTGATATCGGGAAACAGAGAGCATGTTGTGAATTTCACCGAGAATTAATCTCATTAACCACTGATTAATATCATTTATGAGCCGAGTGACAGCAGTAGGTCTGGTATGCAAGTGGCCTCCCATCCATCTCCCCTCCTGTCCCATCTTCTTAACACATTTCATTGGCACCCGCATCCGGGAACGTAGCCCACGATATTTGGGTGAACTCCTTTATTAAATTTGTTTTTATGTGTTGATGCTTTGTTTCTGAATTATATGATTGTTACACATGTTTAATATCAGTAAAAACAAATGATCTTAAATCACTTAAACAATAAAAAAAAAATACTCTTGCTTCAAGTATTGATTTCCGCACAAGTCAAGACTAAGCTAGATATTTATTTGTTTAACTGAGTGGGAGGTTCTGGAAAAGAATAAAAATTTAACCAACCCATTTTTAGATCAGGTTGTTATCAGAGCATAGTTGCTTGCTTGACTGAGTACTAGCTTTCTTGTTTGACTTGAAAGGTGTTTAACAGTGCAAAAATTTAACTGTTTGCAAACCGATTGTTGCTTACAAGTTTGAGTTTGCTAGAGGTGAAGGGAAGATACTGTTAGCTAAGTCTAGAAGAGGACAAGAAGGAAGAAGGGTTGAAGGCATCTTCCTTACCCAAAGGACATCAAGGAAACCCTTGAATCACAAGAGGGTGTTTGCAAAAGGCTGCTTGAAGAAGAGCTTGAATCTACAACCATTTTGTTTTGAAGCTTTGTCAAATTGTTTTTGAAAGCTTTGGAATTTTTTATTGAAGTTATATTTTTCATTGACATAATAATGACAACTTCAACAAGTGAGATTTCAAAATCTTCCTCCTTCAAGAGATTCTTCGATGAAGAATGAAGCGAGACTTCTACATCTTGAAGGATATGGTGAAAATTCTATATGAAGATAGAAGAGAAAGCATTAGACTTCATGAGAAATTGGTTGCCATGAAGAAAGAGAAAGAAGAAATTCTTCAAATAATGCATTATATGGAGATGCAACTCCATCAAGCCCAAGAGGCCTTAACCAATAACCTGCGTGAAGAAGAGGTAATTCACTCAAATTTATCTTCAATTTCCTCTTCAAAAATATGTGTAGGTCCATTTGAAAAGCACACAAGAGGTATAGGGTCCAAGTTTATGTTTAAAATGGGCTATGAAGGCAAGGGTTTAGGAAAACATGCACAAGGCATGATTGATCCTATTTTGGTTGAGGAAAGACCTAAGAAGTTTGGTCTAGGCTATGCTCAATCTTATGGCAAAAAATCTACAGCCATGAAGGAATTTGAGACAACTTCAAGAAGAACTTGTGTCACAAGTTCTATACCACAAACATGTCAAGTTTTTTTTCAATTTTATTTCCATTGTTTGAAGCATATGTTGCGGCAAGATGTGTGTAGACATGCAACTTATGGCGAGCATGTGATTTCGAACAACTATCAAGACATGAATACTGATGTTAGTCTTCAAGAGAAATATGGAAATTCTACATTTTCATCTCCTCATGAAGGTAAAAATGACGGACATGCAAAGCAGCATTTGAGATATAATTCTTCCCATAGTCAAGTTGAAAATGTTTATTAAAAGCATGGCAATTATGCATGCATGAAAGGAAGAAAGAGTTGTTGTGCATATTGTGGTCAGTGTAACCATGATGTTTCAAAATTATGGAAGAGGTTGAAGGCATACATGAAACATTTGAGGCAAAGGCAACTTGTAAATAAGGTGCAAAAGACTTGCACACATTGCCAGAGAAAGGGACATGTTATTTCCCAATGTTGGAAATTTCATCCAACTAAGCATCCTAAAAATTTGAAGCAAGAGGATAGAAAGACTGGTGAAAGTGGAACCAAAGATTCCATCATTGATATGAGAATATATGTTTCACATGAAGAATATTTTCAGCAGCAAAAGTCGCCATGGAAGTGTCTTGGTAAGAAGTGATTTAACTTCTTGACATAGTAAGACATACACTCATTTGTACATCTGCAAATTTCAGTTATGTATGCATGTTTTCTGTTGAAAACTTACGTTTGTTTGAGCCATCTTGAATCAATGATCAAGGAAATGATTTTCAACTACCTTCTATAAATTTCTCGCAAGAAATTTCTGAGTGAGTTCAAGGAAGACAATTCTTGACAGGAGGACAAGAGCATCTAAGAAGGGAAAGTGTTAACTACCTTCAAGTTGTGGTTCAAAGGAACTAAGGCATGCAAGGAAAATTGTATGGAGGCTGAAAAGTGAGCGTGTTGTACTCTCATCTACTTAACAGATCAGGTAATCGGTATTTTGGGGTCCAAAAGTTTCCCAATGGGGAGGTGTGATCAGATTTGGATCAAGGACCTAAGTGATAGCTAAAATTTCAAAGTGTTTAGAAGTGTACCAAACCTAAGCGACCGAATAGATCTCATCTTCTTGATTCTGGCACCGCTAACAGTTCGAAAAATTGACACTGTATGAAGAAGTTATCATGTTTTAAAAATTCTAGTAAATTGCAATTTTTGGCCTTCGACCAAGTTTGATTGTGTTTTGAATATTAAAAAGAAAAGAGAATATTCCAACAAATATTCTTGGAATATTCCTAGAATATCCCTAGAATATTCCTCAAAATATTACTAGAATATTCCTCGAAATATTCCCTAGAATATTCCCTGAAATATTCCTTCTAGGTGAATTGAAGGCTAACAAGTGTCATTGTATGGTTCAATGGAAGGACTGTACGTTTGGTTTGGCCAATCAAAAGGCCGCCACATGGCAGGCCCGGAGGCTGCCACGTAGCCCAGGTTTACAGGTCTAAATTTTTTTGGAGTGAACCAGAGTCGATCGCACAACCTCCTGCCTATGAAGCCAACGCCCTAACCATCTATGCTACCGATGTTTCTTAACACTATAGGTAGGCGGGTTCGTTATATGGTTTAATGAAGTCGCATATGGGAGAGCAGAGGGGCCAGCCCCTCCCATATGGCCGCAACCTCTAGACCATGGGCTAAGCCCCTAACCACTGACATTACCTGTCAGCATAAAACATTCAATGCAATGTGTTCACATGTCACATTTCACGGTTTATCCGCCGAAAGTTATGTTAAATCGACGGTTCCTCCACCAACTTTCCGGAGGTTGTTCACATGATGACAGTTAGAGTTTAATGAAAATAGTTAGCTCGGCGGTATTTTAGGTAGAGTTTGTAGTGTGCTACCAAATTTTGTAATTTTTCTAATTTTATCTGTAGTTAAGTGGAGCTCCCCAAAGTTAGTGGAGGATTTTTAGGGGACACTGGACAGAATCATTTTAGGCTCTATCTTGAGCTAGATTCATCCATTCTGAGAGTTCCAATAGTAAATTTCAATTATCTCAGACATTAAAGACTCATTTTTGAGGGTTTCAAATCCATCAAAATACTTTTGAGAAGTTTTTTGCTTCAGAGAAGTTCTAGGGGCCACGAGGGCCACCATGGGCCAACAACAGTTTCAGGCCCAACCAGTGCAGCTAGAAGCCTTTCTCAGTAATCAAATAGTCAATTTGGGATGTTTCAGACATTATGAAACTAATAGTGTGGTTTTCAGAGCCTATAGAGGAGTTTTGAAGGCCGATATGCTTCAGATAAGTTCCAAGGGCCACTAGGGCCATCCAGTGCCAACAAGAGAATGAGGCCTATCCAAAGCAGCTAGTATCCATTCTCAGAAAACCAATAGTCATTTCTGACTGTTTTGATACTTTTTAATCCATTGATGGATTTTTTGAAAGCGTTTGAGGAATTTTGAAGGCTGATATGCTTCAGGTAAGTTTTCAATGACCCTAGAGCCAGGGCGTGCCACCAGGTGTTGGGGGCGAAACCGGAGCAGCCGGAGGCCAATTTCTGCAAGTGAAAAGTATATTATTACTATTTTGGAAATTTTGAATGCAATGAAATTATTTTTAGAGAAATTTGAAGACTTTTGAAGGTTAAAGAGCCACAAGGAAGTTTTGGGCAGTCTAGGGCCATCAGTGGATTGAGGCCTAGATTGGGAAGTCTATGCTCATTTGGAAAAAATGATCAGTCTATTTTCTATGTCTGATGTGTGTTGGAGATATTAGGTGAGTTTTCAAGGACATAAATTGATTTCTAGGGAGTTTGTGCCAAATATATTCTTAGGGAAGCTTAAAGGAACCAACAGATGAGGTCAAGTCAAAGGAAGCCTAGTTCTATCTTCAGAGTGATGACAACCATACCAGGGATATAAATGGTATTCTAAACCCTTTGGTTCAGTTCAAATAACCTTAGGAGTTGAGTTTGTAACTTTTAAAATAAATTTTCCATCCTAATCCCAATGAGCTAAGTTAGTTGACAAAGGCTCAAGGAGACATAGCCCACGATATTCGGGTGAACTCCTTTATTAAATTTGATGTTATGTATTGATGATTTATTGTTGCATTATATGGTTGTTACAAATGTTTAATATCGATACAAAAAATGATCATAAAGCACTTAAATAGTCAAAAAAAAAATACACCTATTTCAAGTATTGATTTCCGCACAAGTCAAGAATAAGCTAGATCTTTATTTGTTTAAATGAGTGGGAGGTTCTTGAAAAGCATAACAAGTTACCCAACCCATTTTCTGATCATGGAGAACTTGTTGTTGATGCTCGATGTGATCTTCCACTGCTTGAACCTTAGAATTTTCTCTTAAATATGATGTGATGGAGGGTGGATGATATCCATAAAATGCCATAAACAGAGTCATTTTTTGCTGTAGTATGGAAGGAAGTGTTACACCGCCATTTAGCCAGAGGTAACCACTTGACCCATTGTGTTTTTTTATCAGATACAAAACAACAAAGATATCCTTCCAAACATTTGTTCACTATCTTAGTTTTCCCATTGGATTGAGAATGATAAGACGAGCTACGAGCTAGTTGAGTACCCAAACAAGAAAATAATTCCATCCAAAAATTTCTAGTGAAAATGAGATATCTCTCACTTACAATAATCTTTGGGTTTCCATGTAGCTTTTGAATTGTTTCCATAAATGTAGTAGCAACTATAATTGCTTTAAATGGATGAGATAATGCACAAAAGAGTGCATACTTGGTAAGTCTATCAGCTACCACCATGATGACACTCCTTCCTTCAGGCTTAGGTAAACCTGTGATAAAATCCATTGAAACCTCCACCCTATGTTGATTTGGAATGGATAAAGTTTGTAGCAAACTCGGGCTCTTAATTGTCTCAAATTTATTTTTCTGGAAAACCAAACATTCCGCCACAAACTTTTGAATATAAGATTAAAGGGCATCCCAAAAAAAATATTTTCTCACCTTGTGGTAAGTTTTTAAAAATCCTGTGTCCTCCTAGGGGAGAGGTGTGCAATTTCAAAATAATATTTTGTTTTAGTTGGGAAATCTTACAAATATATAAGCGATCCTTGTACCATAAGGAATCATTTTTCCAACTAAATGTATCATATGTACTCGGATATTGCTGCAACTTTTGAATGAGTGTCCACACTTCTTCGTCATTCTTCCATTCCTCCCTTGCTTCAGTTATCCAATCTGGTTGGATAATATAAATGGAACAAAGAAATGCTTCCACCTCCTCATCCTTTCTTGAGAGTGCATCTGCAACAAAATTTAGCTTCCCTTTTTTGTAGAGGATTTCAAAGTCATAACCCAACATATTTGTGGCCCATTTTTGCTGCTCTTGTGAAGATAGTATTTTTTCCAAAAAGTATTTAAGACTATCATGATCAGTTTTTACCTTGAAGTGTCTTCCCATTAGGTAAGGTCGCCATTTCTTTAGTGCATGTAGTATTGCCAACACTTCCTTCTCATAAATAGCTTTATGTAAATACTTTCCTTTGATTGGACGGCTTTCAAAACTAATGGGTCTTCCTTCTTGCATTAAAACAACACCAATTCCATTTCATGAGGCATCACATTCCACAATAAATATTTTTGTGAATTATGGCATAGCTAAGACCAATTCTTGGCACATTTCCTCTTTAAAATGCTCAAAGGCCTTAGTTTCTTTAGGAGTCCATGGAAATGCATCTTTCTTCAATAATGTTGGTAGAGGTGGTGCTATTCTCCCATAATTCTTAACAAAATTGCGATAATACCCTGTTAAATCGAAAAACCATCGCAACTAATTTATGGTTGTGGGGGATTTTCATTCCTTAATGGGATTAATTTTGTTAGGGTGTACCTTAACATCCTCCTGAGATACAATATGACCCATATATTCCACCTCTTGTACCCAAAAGAAACATTGGAGGTTTTTGCATATAATTGTTTTTCCTCCAATAGTTTGAGCACCCTATCAACATGTTGAACATGATCCTTCGAAGACCTGTTGTACATTAGTATATCATCAAAAAATACTAACACAAATTTTTTAAGGCAGGGTTTGAAAATGGAGTTCATCAACCCTTGAAATGTAGAAGGTGCATTGGTAAGGCCAAAAGGCATGACCAAAAATTCATAATGACCCTCATGTGTTCGAAATGTTGTTTTTAGAATATCTTCAGTCTTCATTCTAATTTCATGATATCTTGAACGAAGATCCAACTTGCATTAGGATAATTTTGAGGTCTAAAATGGGCCTCCTAAGGAAATAATAAAATAATAGCTAAACCAATAAAATAATAATTATGAATTTTCAATTCACTTTTTGCACTACAATCCATGTAATCATATTTAAATTCAATTCAAAAGTTGTACCAAAATAAAATTAATAAAAAATTGTATTGATGTGACTATAAATAAGAATGAGCTTTTCAAGAAAAATTCATTATCATTGAACAACTAATGCATTTTTCCTTTGTAATTAAATAAATTAAAACAAAATATAAATAAAAATTTATAAATTCTTAATTATATTATATGCTATTAATTAAAATTTATATTATTTAAATTGTATAATAACATGTAATTAATATACTATAAAAAGGTCGTGGAGGCGGCGTAGTGGTAAAGTCGACCTCGTAATGATGGACCGGTCTTGTATTCGATCCCGAGCAAGGTCGTAGCTCGTCATGCGAGTAGTTAATCTAAACCGGGCCAAGCCCACTACCTTTAATCCGATAGAATTTTGGAAAAATGGCGATTAGGGTTCTGTCTCTCTCCACTCAGGCGGCCGCTCTTTCTTCTGAAGCCCTCGCGCCACATCTGCGTGGGAGCCCGTCTTCATTCACCCCTGTATCGGATGCCCTCTCCTCAGCGCTGCGCGTTCAGCATTATCGTTGTCCCGCAGCCCCGAAGCTGCTTTCGATACCTTCTGATCGACGGCGTGTTCAGCATTTCAGATGCCCCATCCGCTCCATTGAGGCTTTTCATGAGGATTCTCTCGGAATCTCTCCTGCTCCAAGCCCTCAAGACTGGCGCGAAGAGTCTGACTGTCTCATCTCTCAGCACGTATGTAGCTGTGCAGGGTTCTGTTTTCCGTGGAATAACACGCCGCCCTTCTATTGCTCTGCCTCCATGGCCTACGATTCAGAGCTGAGATGGAGAGTCCGTCTCCCTGCGCTGGAGAACTGGCCTCCCCAGCAGCTCCTAGGCCGACTCACTCTTGGAAACGTCAGAGATCCTAACTTGATTTCAACACAGCAGACATCTAGGATCTACTCTGCCTCTTATCATATCCAAATTTCACAACCCTCTGGCAAGACCATTCTGCATTGGGTTTGCTCCTCAGATCTGGTGCTGACTCTCAAATTAAATCTGGAACGTCGGATTGGGATTCCCTCAGCCCTTCAGCGACTTCTCTTTCGAGGTAAACAACTTGAAGATTTTATGTCCCTCTCTGCTTACAACATTAATAAGAATGACTCTTTAGTGCTAACCCTTCGTTTGAGAGGTGGTGCTGTTGGGAAGTCCTCTACTGCTCCTTCCTTCTCATACAAAGATGTGGTTCACTCTGAGCTCCCCAAACCCCCTGAAGCCCTTAAAACAAAGCCTTTTTTGGTTGACAAGCTGGAGGAGGTTCCCTCTGTTGAATTTACCCATGCAGAAATTGCAAATGATCTCCAAAAATATGCAGAAAGAGCCATCATCTACAGATTTAATGGATTGTGGCCGCGATCAAAGGAACTCTATGACTGGATCCATGCTAACTGGACTCACCATTGCAAATTCAGCTTCTGTTCAAAAGAATATTTCATAGTTCTGTTTGATAATATTAAGCATTACGAAAAGGCTATAGAAGAAGATCCTTGGTTCATGGGAACTGCAGGGCTCTTCTTAACTCCATGGTTCCCAGATTTTGACCCTGCAATTGCGGTCATCACCAGGACACCTTTTTGGATCAGGCTTCCCAATTTACCAGCCCATCTATGGCATGTTAGAGTCTATAAGGCGATAGGCAACACCTTGGCCAATTTTCTGATGGGAGATTATTGGAGGGAAAACAAAGGTCTTTACACATATGCCAGAATATGTGTGGAATTAGATTTAAGCAAGGGACTTCCAGACCAAATCAATCTCAAGGTAAACGACTTTGTATGGACTCAGACTCTGGATTATGAGAATACTCCCTTCCGCTGCCGACACTGTCACCAAACAGGGCATTTGCAGAAATCATGCCCAGCTCTCCCGGCAAAATTGAAAAAGGTGAATTATTCCAAGCCCAAATCCAAACGATGGGCTCCATTTTCTCCGCCTCCTGCAGCGGACTCTGATTCCTCTTGCTCTGACGATGATGGAAGTGATGCAAAATCGGACCAGAATCAGACAATGGACATCCCCACCGATGCTCAGTCACATCCTCCTGATACTGTCGTTGCTCAGAAGCGATCCCATGCGACCTCCTCTTCCGATTCTGATAAGGAGATCCCCCCTTTGGAGAACTCCGGTCTTCATGTTGTTTTAGCTCATTCACCCCAGGATGGATGGGTTAAAGTCAGTAAAAAGAAAGGGAAAAAGCTTCGGGTTGAGGCCTCTGCCCACTCTGGGTAGTTTTCAGTCTTTTTGTCATCTAGTCTTTTCTTGTTCTTCCTTGCTTGTTTCTCTCCTTCTCTAGGGCCGAGGTTGATAGTTTTATCATTTCCGGTTGCTGGTTTTCTGTTTCTCATGATTTTATCATCATCTTGTACTATATTTCAGCTTAATAGAATCAGTCTTATTTAGAAAAAAAAATTATACTATAAAAAATTAATATAATATAATAAATGTATAGGATATGCATTGTTTCTTTCAAGAAATATGAAATGACAATAATATATTTTTATTCAAAAAGTATGAAATGATATTTATTATGAGTACTTTACTTTGACTTTAAAAGTACTTAGAGCACTACCATGGTTAACCATGAGTTATTATCCACCATTGAGAATGTGACAAGTAAGTACCTTTAACTCGAGCAATGCCACCTCAACCATTAGGGATGATGCCATCCTCTAAAATATGATTGGTTCTCATAAAGTGAATTTTGATTGTACATTTTCCTTAGGAGGCCCATTAAATTACAATGAATAAAATTACGGGTACTACGCGAATCAATCAAAACTATTACATTTTTCTTCTTGATATGTCATTCTATCTTGAGAGTTTGAGGAGCGTTAATTCCTGCCAATGCATTACAGGATATGGTCGGACTCATTTCTTCTTTATCTAGGGTTGGTTCCTAGTGTATATCCTCTTATTTTTAAGTTTTTTTCTCATTTTCTTCCTCCTCTTCACAATCTATGTAAAATAATTTCTTCTCGACACATTATTGCCTTTAGTGTATTTGCTATCACAACTATAGCAAATCCATTTTTCCCTTTTTTCTTCCAATTGTTGTGGTTTCAAACTTGTAGGTTGTGGAAGTCTAGGAGTAGCAACACTTCCATCTTTATAGATGTGAGTGGTAGGCTTCCTTGTAGCCATAATTTTACTTTCAGGTTTTCTTGCCAACCTGAATGTCTTCTCCAATGAATTAGGCTCCCAAAGGTGAAACTCATGTTGGATGTTATCCTTTAAATTCCCTATGAAGACATGAATCCTGTATTCTTCTGGAATATCAATTACCCTTATATTCAATTTTTAGAAGTCCTCAATGTGCTCCACCATTGAACCCTTTTGTTTGAGATTTATGAATTGGCTAAAGAAGGTATTTCTCTTTGTATCCTCATAATGTGTTATCATTTCCTTCGTAAAAATTGACCAAGTGACATTTTTTTTACAAGAGAAAATCCATCGATACCATAAAAATTTATTTTGTTATAAATATAAAGTTGCAATGCGTACCTTTTGTGTGTTTTTCACATTATGGAGATCAAAATATTGTTCAATCTGTAGTATCCATGTTACGAGATCCTTTCCATAAAACTTCCTCATATCAATATTTGGAATTTCGTGGGTCTTCAATCCAACATTAGAGTTTATGAAATCATGATTAACATTTATTTTATTCTCATCATGAGTTTCCTCTACTAAATTTTTTCCATTAGGAATCGTTTCTTGTATCAACTTTGTCAAACCTTCCATGTGTGCTTTTAGATCATTCTTCATGTCTTCCATGTTGCCTTTCATTTTTTCATCGATGTCATCCATCTTAGCTTCCATTCCATTCTTCAAACCATCCATCTTAGCTTCCATGCCTTTCTTCAAACCATCCATCTTAGTTCCACGCCTTTCTTCAAACCATCCATCTTAGCTTCCATTTCATTTTTTGTTGTTCTTAGCGAGAGCGAAATTTGGTTCACTTGGTCTTGTAATTTTGATATATCATGTTGCATTTCTTTCTCTTCATGAGTCATATTAGAACATTTTGAGGGCTTAATGGGAGTTAAATTATTTTTAGGGGCCATTTTACAACCCAATATTGATATCTATGCTTCAATATGCCCTTGGAATCACTTCAAACTGATTTTTCAAACAAGACTTATGCAATTAAAAAAAAAATACACACATTTTTATTCCTTTTGAGGAGCTCGATATTGAAAGTAATTTATCTCTGTAATTTAGGATCCCCAAGATTTTATCTTTGGTCCTTTAGTATCCCTCTGAATCTTCTTTCCCATGGCACAGGTCTGACCTGATTTGGATTTTTCAAGGCAAAGTTATGACCAATCTCCCACAACGACCTAATTATGGACTAGTTCAGTAGAGCGAACTTGTACCGCATGCTGCATGTCAGTGTTTCCTCCTTCATCCATTAATTCGATACACAAGAAACTAAAATCTGTGTACTTTCAGCCACTTTTTATAGAATTCCAATCCAATGCTCAAAGAGATATTTATGATGATTTTCCCAAGGTCACCTCTTTGAGATGAAATTTGGGAGCCTACAAAAACCCTAACTTCCATAGATCACATCTCCAAAAATGTTGCGAACCAAGACCTGATATTTTTACATGACGTTCTCCAGGATTTCTTTGCAAATGGGTTTTTTTTTAGCTTCTGAACCTTCATAGAAAAAAAATTATAGAAAAAATTTCATGATGGCCTGTTTGAAGCAGTGAAACCTTAGAATCCAAAGCCTTGATACCAAATGTTATGAAACCAACTCCAAAAAGAGAAGAAAAGAGAGATCAACACCTTAGAAATCAAAAAATTCGAGGGGGAAACCCCCTTTACATTACATAAATGAAAATTTCTTGGATGATTCAAATGAAAAAACTTTCTTTCTATATATAGGAGTCCATGGGGTCACAATATAATCCTAGCCGACCTAACAATAATAATGTAAGGGTGAAACAATAAAAATAGTGAGATTTTATGAGGCACAATAATAACAATATGGGGACTACAGGGGTACAAAAATAACAATAATTGGGCTACACTAACAACAATAAGGGACTCCACTAGTAATATAGGAACCTAACAAAGTTACTCAATTCGATTTTGTGGGAAAAAAGTACATTTGTGCATGAGTCTATTCATAAGACAGCAATCTAGTGGAGCTATAGTTATTGAAACTCAATTATCTAAGATTTATTCATGAATAAAGTCAGTAGGAGTTTAGTTGAGTAGTTTTAGTTGTTGTTAACTCATTGATCTCTCAATTAACTAGTCAATTTACTAAAAATAGCCCTAATCATGCATGGAATTTGAATTGCCTAGTTCAGTGGAGGAAAAAGACATCAATGTAATCATTATTGTATACTACTGAGCGTACAATGTTTGCATGTAGCAAGTGAGGTTTTTCTCTTGGGAATTGCACAAGGAAATTGGAGCTTTTTCTATTCTTTAGGAGTTAATTTTCTCAGGAATTGCACAAGAAAATAGGAGGAGAAAGAGGCCTAGATTTGGTTAAGTATTTTCCAAAGAAAAATCGGGAGGAAGATATCAGTATTGCAGTGCAGGTTGAGCTTCAATAATTTAATCTATCATTGTAATAGATCTATATTCTCATCTAATATAATAAAAAGAGAGGAGGGGCTTTTCCCAGTTGGATTCCCTTGTAAAAAAATTGTGTTCATTGTAATTGAATGATTGCATGTGTTGTTATTGTGTGTTTTATCTTCTGCTGATTGAGTAGAAGAAATTTGTGTTTATTGTTTTCGGTTTGAATTCATTAGCAGCTATAAATTTTGAGTTATTTCTACATGGTATCATATCCATTGAAGACTAGGTAGAAACCAGGTTCCAAATCTTCTCTCAAATAAATTTGGAATAACATATTTGCGGTGTAGGTATTTTCTTCAATGCAGGAACAATGTATTTCAATGGATTGAGGCTTGAGTATGAATTGCAAGGAACTTTGAATTTCTATGCTTATAAATACAAGATGGAAGTTGTGTTGGATTACAACGGAGTATTGTAGTACACACAAACTAATATTCCAAAACTAGCAGCATCAGATGCATAACAGTTAGCTCACTGGAAGAGAGACACAACAAAATCCAGGAATATTATTTTGGAGGGAGTCAGAGATCATGTGGTTTCAAATTTTCATGGGAAGGAGACTCCATTTACGATGTGGAAAAACCTTACAGAACTATTCCAAAGCAGCAATGATTCCATCAAATTATCATTAAGAGATAATCTCATGAACATTTGGATGGGTAAAAATGAAATTGTTGTTCAATAACTACCAGATTCACTCAGGTGAGAGATGAAATTCGAGGAGTTGGAGAGAATATGCCATAATCTAAACTTGTGATATTAGTATTCCTTAGTGTTCTGAAATCCTGGAATAACTATCAGGATTCAGTTAATGGAAGAGACAAGTTCCCATATTGGGAGAGACTTTAGTCTGATCTGGTGCAGGAGGAGATTAGAAGAAACACTAGATATGGTGTCACATACAAAATTGATGAGGAATAAAACATTGCTTTAGCAGGAAAAGGAAAGAAAGCCAGGGAAAGAAGGCCCAAGCCAACAAAAAATCTAGCCAGAACCATGGAAAGAAGAAAGAACTCAGTCAAATTAAATGTTTTCACTACCATGAGTATGGACACTATGCAACCAAGTGTCCACAAAATAAATTCAATAAGAAGCCTATAGGAGTAACAAGAGGATATGCTCTCACATCACAATTCAATTTTGATTTCACCCTCATTTCATGCATGGAAAGTATTGTATGATGCAGTGTAGGGTACTGAGATTTTTGTGCTTAATTTCATATTATAGGAAATAAGGAGTTCTTCAACAGCATGGAGGAAAATGGACCTACAATTACACATAGAACTTGGATATGTTGGTAGGCATAGTACCAAAGGGATTGGAACTCTCACCTTTAAGAGGGATTCAAGCTCCCATCTTCACCTAAAGAATGTAATGTATGTCTGACTTGAACAAAAAAATGGTTTTTGTAGTTGTACTTGAGGAAAAAGGTTATGATGTTGTGTTTAGTAAGGGGAAAGTTTATTTGAAGCATGTAGCTACTCGAAAAGTAAAACAAAATGGTGTCCAGGCTAAAAATATCTACAAGCTAGAGGTGGATGCATGCATTGCATTGAGCATCAAGTATAACATGTTCAGGGTCGAGATGTTGGAGATTTATGGCATAGGCGCATGGGACACCTACACCATGGAGCTTTGAAAATAATGCAACTGATAACCATTGGACTTCCAAAATGCGCCCTTGATCAATATGATGTTTCCAAGGGATGTACTCTTGGAAAATATGTTAAATCCTCCTTCCAAGGTTGAGATAGCAAAGATGGATACATCTTGGAGTGATTTCACTTATATGTGTGTGAACCATTTTCTACAGTCTCAGTTGCAAAGCACATGTATTATGTGATCTTTGTACATTATTTTTCCCACAAATGTTGGATATATTTTATGAACAAGAAAGATAAGGTTTATTCAAATTTTGTTGAATTGAAATCCTTAGTAGTAAATGAGACTGGACAAAAAATTAAATCCCTGAGAAGTGATAATTGAGGAGAGTGTGTGTCTAATGCATTTAAATAATTATGTGCCAAGGAGGGTATTAGAATCGATTTGACTACACCTCACAACCCACAGCAAAATGGGGTGATAGAGAGGAAAAATATAATCATTTTAGGAGTTGCAAGAGAAATGTTGCATGATCAAGGACTACCACTATATCTATGGGAAAAAGCATGTAATACAACAATTTATTTTCAAAATGGGAGCCATCACAAAATTCTTGGAATGATCACACCAGAAGAAGCTTTCTCTGGGAGGAAGCCAAATGTATCCCACTTTCGCATTTTTGGATCCATGGTCTATTGTCATGTCTCCAAATATAGCAGGAAAAAGTTGGATCCCACTACAGAGAGGGGGATATTTGTAGGATACAAAAAGAAACCTCATATTTACCAGGTGTATATGCCTTCACTTGGGATGACCGTGATGAGGAGAGATTCCATATTTGATGAGGATAAGGCCATGAGAAGATATATAGAATGAGACTTGACAATTCCACCATAGGAGGGGCTTCTAGCTCCAAAAGAGGAGCCCCATTCTGATCCAAAAAATTTTGTGGAGAAACCACATGTGGAGGAGTAGAGAGCAGGATGAGTGGAGGCACCCACTCACATAGATTCTTCCAAAGAAGGAGGAATAGAAATGGGGAGGAAGAGATGTTGGTGCAGGAACCTCGGGAGTAGGTTGGAGCTCCTATCTCCTTGAACAGATAGAGGAGATCACTAGAAAGATACACCAGATAATGGCACTCATGACAAAATTGATAGATTATGAGCCTTCTTCATTTGAGGGGGAAATTTCCCAGTAGGTGTGGGTGCATGCCATGATGGAGGAGTATGACTCCATCATGAAGAATGATTCTTGGGAGGTTGTGCCTAGACCTGAGGGAAAATATGTTATTGGATCTAGGTGGGTGTATAAGGTGAAACATTCAATTGATGGTATTGTTGAGAAGTACAAGGTTGTATTTGTGGCCAAAGGATTCTCACAAGTGGAGGGATTTTATTATGAGGAGAAATTTTCCCTTGTGTCAAGATTCTCAACTCTCAGGACCATACTTACATTGGCAGCACAGTTTGGGTGGATGATCCACCAAATGGATGTTCAGACTGCCTTTCTCAATGGAGTAGTTGATTAAGTGATTTACATTGAGTAGCCTGAGGCATTTGATACATTTTATATGGATACACATGTGTGTATACTCATAAGAGCCCTCTATGGTCTCAAGCAGGAACCTCATGCTTGATACACATAGATTCCTATCTCAGTGGATTGGACTTCACTAAGAGTGAAGAAGATGCCAATCTATACTAAATTTTGGTAGATGGAAGTATGCTCATCTTATTCCTATATGTAGATGATTTGATACTAACAAGAGATGAGAGTTTGATCCAATGTGGTAATGAGGGCCTTGCAAGATAATTCGAGATGAAGGATATGGGTTTGATGCATTACCTCCTTGGTTTAGAGGTGTGGCAAGGATATGGAGGGATATTTTTTGTTTAGGAGAAGTACACCTATTAAATCCTTCAAATATTATATATGAAAGATTGCAAGCCCATCGACACTCCTCTAGCTACTAACTAGAGGAAAGAGGATGCTTCTACAGGAGCGGTATTATATGTCACTATCTACAGACAGTTGGAGGGTCCTTGATGTACTTGGTGACAAGGCCCAATATTTGTTTTTCAATTAATCATCTTATTCATTTTATGTTGGAGCCTACCAAGCTTCACTAGAAATAAATAAAACATGTTCTCAGATACCTCAAAGGCACAATAGATTTTGGATTATGGTATAGGAAAATAGATGGAGTGAAGCTCCAAGGCTTCACATATGTATATTGGGTAGGGATTCCATCAGACAGGAAGATCACATCGGGAGCTATCTTTAGTGTTGGGTTAACAACAGTTCCTTGGTGCACCAGGAAACTGAGATCTGCAACAATCAACTCGGAAAAGTCTGAGTATATGGATACTATTCAAGTAGAATGCGATGCTATTTGGATGAGGAAGATCCCGGTTGGTCTCTTCAGTCATGCGATGGAGCCTACTTTGAGCCACTGTGACAATTAGAGATGTATCAAAATATATGAAAGTCCAATATTTCATGATAGGTCTAGGCATACAGACATCAGGTACCATCACCTTAAATATTGTGTGCAGAGGAGGATTATCATGTTGCAGTACATTCCCATATAGGAGTAAGATGCAAACATTTTGAAAAAGGCTTTTTCAAGAGGCAAGTTCAAGTTCCACAAGAGCAACATTGGGGTGGTTTAGAACCCTTTTATTGCTAAGAGGGGGTGTTAAATTGTAGGAAGAAAAGGCTTCATTTGACTTGTGCCTTAGTCAAATGGAGAAAGTTGAATTTCCACTTCATCAGGATGAGTTGTCAGTAAGTTATTAGGAGTGACATGGCCAAGTCATTCAGTTAAGTTAGTAAATTCAAGTTTTTGAGCAAGAAGTAGAGTTGTGCATGAGTTGATTCCTTGGATCTAGAAAGATAGTGGAGTTATAGTTAGTGAAACTCAGTTATCTAAGCTCTATTCATGAATAGAGTCAGTATGAGTTCAATTGAGTAGTTGTAATTGTTGTTAACTCACTGATCTCTTAGTTAACTAGTCAATTTCCTAAAACTAGCCCTATTCATGCATGGAATTTGAATTTCCTAGTTGAGTGGAGGAAAAAGGAATCAATGCAATCACTATTTTATACTTCTGAGTGTACATTGTTTGCATGTAGCAGGTGAGGCTTTTCTCTTAGGAATTGCGCAAGCAAATAAGAGTTTTTCCTATTCTTTAGGAGCTAATTTTCTTAGGAATTGCACAAGGAAATAGGAGGAGAAGGAGGCCTAGATTTGGCTAATTATTTTCTAGAGCATACTCATGAGGAAGAGATAAGTATCACAATGTAGGTTGAATCTTTAATTATAATAGATCTATATTGCCATCTGATATAATGCAAAAAAATGATGGTTTTTCCTAGTTTGGTTCCCAAGTAACTTACATTGTGTTCATTGTGATTGAATGATTTCATGTGTTTTTATTGTATGTTTTCTCTTTTGCGGATTGAGTAGAAGAAATTTGTGTCCATTTTTCTCATTTTGAATTCATTAACAACTAAAAATTTCAATTTATTTCTACACCATGCCAGGCTGTAAGCCCTCCAACTTTCTAAAAGGGGCCTTGTGGGATATTTTATGGGTTTGTGTCCCTCTCCTCGATCTATTAGGGTTTGGATTGATAAAACCAGGAAACCCTTAAATAAAGAGGATATTTTCTCCTTCTGTGGAAAAAGGCTTTTCGCCTTCTTAGTTGAAATAAATCTGACTGTGATCTAAGCTTTCGAAGTGGCCCATATTTCATGGGTTCCCAAGGGATTTATTTAGATCGTTGGAGCATTAAATTTAAACCTGACTATGACGTTCATTATGTGGTCCTAGTATGGGTTAAGGTCCTCTTTCTTCCCCTTCATTGTTGGAACGATTTCACCTTAAGGAGTATTGGTAACACCTTAGGAAAATACATAGATCAAGCAAAACCATATGATGGCATCTTCTCTTGTGTTCGAATCTATGTGGAGTTTGATCTAGATAATGGGTTCCCTCTAAAAATCAATATTATTTTGGATAACTGGTCCCATATCTAAGAAATGGACTATGACCAAATCCCTTTCAAATGCAAGGCATGCCATGAATATGTTCATTTTGCCAGAAATCGCTCTAAAAGGCAAGAAGAACAAGAAAACCAGGGTAAAGTTGGAAATATTGAGAGGGGGCTAAATCAATATTTATGATCAGTTAGTAACTTATTAATCTCTTCGTAGCATTAATTAATCTTCAACAGTAATACAAAACATAAATAGTAGACACAAGAATTTTATGTGGAAAACCTCCTCCAGGTCAAAAACCACCGAATGCTTTTCTAATAGGTTTGTCTAATATTCATCTCCAACTAAAAATAAATCCCAAACTCCCTAGAACTCTAGAAAAGAATTCATTCTCGAACTCCCATTGGAAGGACGCCCCGACGCCCTAGTTTTATCATCAATCAGTTGAAAAGATGCTCCAACCCCTAACTAGCTCCAACTTTCCCTAGCACCGTTGTACCACCCTAAAGTGTTTTCAAAATTCAACGTAGAGGTGACTTTAACCACCTCCCTAACACCACCCTCCCACCTTGTAAATGAAAAAAATTTAATAAAATATTGTGGACTCTAATACTAGGGATAATATTCCACTTACAACTATATATAATGACTTTACTTACACTGACCATAACCCTAAGACCTAAAACCTTGTCCCAACAACAAATAATAAGACGAAAAGACTCCTACAATTCCTTGTACAATAATTCCTTTACAAAATTTTCACAAGACTCTTAATTTACATGCCACAACTGACAATAAAAATGTCTCTAAAGAGAGGATGTTGTTATTGATGAAACCTCGAGTGCTTTTTAGCCTTTACTGTTGCATGGAATGATGAAATTTCTTTGCTCTCAAAAATATTGCTTTGTCCTTGCAAATTCCTAACTTATAGTGATATTGAATAACATCTAGAAGAAACCCGTATTGTCGCATATGTCTCTTAACCATCTTCTCAAGGTTACAAAGATGCAATAATGTGTAATTGTTTAAAGTGAATGTGAAACCCTTATAGAATCTTCAAATGAAAATATTTCTGCTCTTAATCCTTAATAACTTGGAAACCCTTATTGTGATTGAATGTGAAGTGATAGTTCTTTTTCCTTGCAATAAAATTAGATGCCAAAAAATTGTTGATTATGAAGTGAATGATCAAAATTCAGAATATGCTCGTTGTAGATATTGATACAACTTGTGTTATCACAATTCTCACTTCTAGATTCTACTTATATATATTGGAACCTTTTCTCAAAGTTGTAGATTAATGTGTCTATAATAAAAGTTCTACATCATAATGTTGCAACTGCTTCATGCTACAAGTCATATTCACTTTAATAGGCACTGAACTAAGCTTATGAATACACACACACACACACACATCTTTAGAAGTCTTCGTACTACAGCAATATGGGTGTCAACAAACTTTGCATTCAAGTCTGCCAAATATTAGTGTCTTGAAAAGAGATCTTAACTTTAGTGATAAGGTCCTATGGAATCTCAGGCTTCTGAAAATTAATGACAATCACATAGTATTTGTTGTCATTTAAAATACATATTTGTGCCTTATCTAAATCTCAAAGCCAAATTATTCTTGTTTTGGGAACTGAGACTTATCATTGTGGTGTTCCCTAATTTCCAGGTCTGAAGGACGTTTAGAAGAAAGGTCAAATCAAAAATTCTTGATGGAGAAAATACACCTTTTTGAAAAACAATTATTCTCACTTGTGCAAGAACTAAAACCTTTCTTTAGTGACCATAGGAGCTAATCATATTTGCTAACCCTCAGAGAATTCAAAATTGGATGATCAAAACTATTTCCTCCTTGAAATAGAACTATCACAAGCCTTAGTTGATCAAGCCATAGATCTTAGGGTATTTCTTCAAAGCTCGGTCTTTCCAAAATCAAGTTCAATTCACATAGTAGATAATACAACTCATTTTCCTGCCCTGTGGGATGTTTATTTCCCTAGAGAGCCAATAGTAAATATTCTCTGTAAACCTGCAAAGAAATCCTTAACCAACGAATCCCAAACCAAAATTGAAAAGAAAACCTTAACCCTCTTCTTTTGGTTTATGTGTTCCTCCACAAGGGCCGAAAATTCAAATCTTAGACTCAAGATAATCATTGAATATATATGCCTTTGGAGATGAGTTCAACTTCTTTTATATACCTAGGAGGGGCTCCATGAGAGGCAATGTATTTTCTATTATAAAGGATGAATTTTGAATTGGAAATTTGATTTATGAAAGAAAGAACCCTTTGTGTGTTTTATTTTGAAATTTAAAATACCTCCAGAAACCATTCATTTGATTTTTCTTTTAAGATATTTTTGTAAAAAAATCAAGAATAATTTTTTTGCAATTATTCTATTTGGAGAAGAGCCACATTGCTTGAAAAATTGTCTTGACCAAGAAGAAATTTCCACATCACCACCCTTGGGGGGTTTTGCCCCAAAATTTGGTCCTTTGACTTCAAACTAACATAACTCACTAACCGAGAGTTTCTCGTGGTGTGCCACATATCACCATAATCAGTTTGATGAGGAGAATTCAACAAGGATGATCTTGACATGAAAAACAATGAATTTCCATGTCATATTAGTCGAAAAAAATGAGGCATCTTCCTGGTGTTGCTTGGGTTGACACCAATGGAAACCACATATCAACAGGCAACACACGGAAACAATGGAAACAAGCAAAGAAAAGAAAAGTATATAACAAACAACATCCTCAATCTAAGAAAGAGCAGGAGCATGAAGGTATAAAAGTAAAAGGACCCACCTGTCCAAAAAATAAAACCATAAGAAGTGAGGAAGGAATGAGAAAATATACTAGAAAATATGGTAGTGGTAATATGTATGAAGCTCTAACGATAGTAGAAGAAAAAGGGGAAATACTACAGGAAGGTCCCCTCAAGAGCCAATAACAGAACCAAGGAAGGAATCAAGACCTAGCATTGAACAAGTGATGAATCTAGAATACCTTTTAGAGGAACAAGGTGAATTCCTCTCACCAAGGGAGGGCATTGCTGTTGGGTCAATTTACTGTGTAAATTAATGCAAGTATTTATTATCAATCCGAGCTAGTAGGACTTAGAAGCATCCCCAAAGTATATGGGTTTCAGTTATAATCAATTAGAAGATGATTTATCAATGATTAAGGAAATTCATATTACAAATATAAATCTAAATTAAATAATTCTTTTGTTAGAAAACAAGAATTCAGAAAAAGCATTAAAAGCATGAAAAGATGAATTATACCTTAAGATCTTATTTAGATAGAAATAATGTTTAACTTAAACATTTGTTTTTCCTTTCATATGCAGAATAAGAATGATAATTAGATTCATAAACACTCATAATTCATCAGCATACATCTAATAAACAACTTAATCATAAGCAAAATTAATCATCAGCATATAACAGTAGCAAATGGAATAGAACACATCTTCAATTAGGTCTCCAAAGTCTCAGAAATAATAATGTTAAGTCATACAAATTCTACATATCAATGCCTTCAGAGTTTGAGGCTTAAATAGATAAAATATCCAACAAATTCATCTAAAATATCTCATATAGTCATGAATATCCTTATCTTATCCAATCATATCTAATTCATCCATCAAATCCATCAAAATCTGGAAAACCCCATAAAATAAGAATTTTGATCTAGTTCCTAGGGATCCCCCATAAAAACAGGTCATGTTTCACCGCCTTTGACTAGGCCTATTAAAGCTCAGTTTGAATGGAACAACAGGTGTACACTTAATCGTAATTCCCAATATTTCTATAAATGTATCCAGCTCAAGCCCAAGTGTCCTAAAAATATGCAAACCATGAGGCCATTACGGGAATTTATGATCTTGTCCAAAAATGCACTTAAAATTCAATTTTTACACAAACTTCTAAGAATTGAAAAACTTAATTTAAATACATGTATATGCATTTTTTGGTCAAAATAAGGTGAATATGATGGTGTATATATGGATATTATGGAAAATAAGATGTATTTCATAAACAAAAAGAGATAAAAAACGAGAGCCAACATCTCCCCCAAGTTGATGTTCAAGCATGTCCTCATGCTTGCTTTTTCCTTTTGGACCTCTTGAGCTCTGATGTTGATCCTGTTCCTGACCCTGAAACTTCCTGTTGTGCTGCATGTATAAGAGAATCCATACCTTTGCATTGTTCTTCCTTGTAGATTAAGCTTTTAACCTTTTATTTCTCATTTTTGGCCTTCCAAGAAATCTTCTCCTTAAGCCACATGAATGCTTGTATGTATAGAAGATTGTTTTTGGCTTTCAATTTTCTGATTTCTTCACTTATCTTCTCATTTTATTTAATCATTTTTTTACTATTTGTCTTATATGTTTCATTCTCTATTTTCAGGTGTCTTTCCATTATTCTGATTACCTCCAAATTATCAGTTAACTCTCTGATCTTGCTAAGGTTTTGGTCTTCCTCCTTGGTATTTTTGGAAACTTAAGTAGCTTCAACCTCATCATTTTCAAAATAAGAATATCGCTACAAGATTTTCATAAACTTCTTGCTGAAACCTCTAAAGGATTTCATTGGCTTGTTTGGTTAAAGGATATGCCTCTATGATTTGCACTTCTGGTTCTTTTTCTTTGCTACTTCTATCTGTTGAATTCCTCTTTTTTTGTCTCCTAGAAATGGTCAAGAATGATGTTTCCCTCTCTACCATGATTTTTTCCTGTTGTTTCTTTGATCTGGTCCTTGGATAGAGAGTTGAATTCACTATATTTCTTGTTTCCTGTATTGGTTTAAGTTTGTCTTTTGTTGCTTGCTCTACAAACTTATTTTGAGTCAGGAAATATTTCCAAATCATACCCTTAATTTTTAGCTGGTAATCAACAATGATTTTTATGAGTCCTTGGTGATGAATTTGGGCTTCTTTGGGTTTGGTCTCACATTTTACACTTTCAATCATCCTCATCAAGTGTCTATAAAAGAAGTATGGCAAATTGATCTTGATATCTCTTTTAATATGTTGTAGCAACCTAATGTGGTATAGGTGTACTACGTTATGTCTGCTATCACAAGTGAAGAACTTTTGAATTATCAAAACTATTTCATCCCAAGGTTCATTGAACCATTCCCTGGGAATCCCCTTTGACCTGTCAAAGAAACCCTTTTTGTTCTTATCCATGAAGAAGGTCCAACCCTTGTCTTTGAAATTCAATCCTTTGTGGTAAAGTTCATCTGATAATGGAAAATCTAAGGCTTTAGAAATAGATTCTGGAGTTAAAAGAATGTGTAAACTACCCACCATAATTTCATCTTGTTCGCAATTATTTATAAACTCCCTTCTGATATCTTCATTATGCCCTTTGAACTTTTGAGGGAAGCCTATCAAGCTTGATTGATAAAGTTTTTCAATTGTGTCCCTACTCCAATATTCAATCTGAAAATATTTGGGCTCTGTTCTTGATGTCATATTGTCTAAAAATCATTTGATGTACCCCTCTATTGTCATTAACTTCATCTTTGAAAACAAAAATTCAAATACTAGATGTTATCACAATAGTGAGGCTTACCTTTGTTTGCTGTTTTTCCCAAGTAATTGAAATCAATCCTTTGTTTTCTTTGGAAGAAGTGAGCTTACTGCTTCAACAGACACAAGATTTCATATAGAGAGGTTTATAAAAACATCAAAAAAAAAAATCATGTTTCTATTATCCTACTCTCTTTATTTGATCCACTGTCTCTTAAAAAATAAAAATCCTCTGCCTTTGTTTTGTAAATTTTTCTTCTTCTTCTTTGATTGTGTAAAAAAATGATTTTTTTTTATACAACAGTGTCTTCTAACACTTCGATTCCATACACAATTATTTTTTCTAAGGAAATGCATTATATATCTAATATAAGCTCACTGCTTATGCAAGAGAATTTGTAAAAATAACTCACTTATTTCATCAAAAATCTCATAAATTGAGTTCACTGTTTTTCTTCAAAATTCACCAGACTCTGCCCTTTGTTATGCAAAAATGCAAAAACATGTTGATTGTGCCTTTTTAAACCAAACATTCACCATAAAGCCTGGTTCAAATTATCTTACTGAGTGTGAAAATGAAATGAATTTACTACACAACCCAATTAAAATGAATTCACTGTGCATTTCAAACCAAACTCTCCATTCTTTGTTTTCATTCAAATTGAATTAGAAGATTGTGAATGAAGACATTTTCAAGTTTACATGTCTTTGCAATGATCCTCATGATTTTCTGCTATGATCCTTGTGATTTTCCTTTTATTTTAACTGGGGTCTATGTGTTTCAATCAGTGCCAATATTATCAAAATCTCACTCAATATCTTCATCATTTACTCATTCAATCAACAGAGGATTTAGTGTTAACTGATGGTAGAGCGTTTATGAGTGGTGGCAATGAAAAAACATAAACCAATGACAATTTTTAAAAATTGTGGTAGAAGAACTCCATTTATAACTCACATATTGTTTAACAACCTCGAGATTTACTCATGCGAATCATCATTTTTTTAAACAATAAAATCTGAGTTTGCTTCTTACCTCATTTTTCACGGGATTTTTTCCTCCTGAAAGTGTACTCACTTGACACATCTACCGGGTATGTTGGCTTGAAACTTCATTCAATTATCCTTATCCCTCTGTTCTTCTCATTGCTATATCTCCTACTCTCTTTGTTGCGTTAAATTTCTTCTATTCTCCTCACAGCTCTCCCTTGTATTCTCTTGTTTATTCATTTCTCACAGAGTTTCAAAACAGATGTGTGTTTTGGTTACACACCTTCCTTCTCTCACTGAGCCTTTGAAAGGCAATTATGGTGAAAAATACAGTATGGTTCAGTCGCTTGAGGTCTTAGAAATGGCGTAGGTTCTCTCAATAGTTCACAGTGTTTTAATATTTCATTTTGAATTTGTTTTGACTGTTCATCAACCGCTTGATTGGTGCATAAATGTCTTACCTTTCATGACTAATTTGGCATGCTGACTCCACAGTGTACATCTCATCCTCAGCTTCACTTATTACACAATCCTTTTTCACGTTTTGTTCTCATGCTTTGTGTTTATCATTGTGTTCGCTTCGATTCTCCATTGAAACACATCATACCTCATCGAATATGTGCCATCATATTTTCGTTTCATCACTTGTATATACATCATTGTGTTATCAAATATGTGCCATCATATTTACGTTCCTCCACTGTGTATGTATCACTGTCTCATCATATTCCCATCCATTCATATATGCATCATTTCCATACATTGTTTGGCATAGCATCATTTTCATACTTCAGGTTAGTTTGATGCATATGTATTTCATTGTTTGCATTATGATTTCACTTTCACTCCATTTCCTTAGCTCATAATCATATTTTATGATTACACTTTTGCATCTTTGTTTTGTGTTTGAAATTCAAATAGTTGCGTTATTATATGATTTAGACTTTAGGTTTTGTCTTTTATTTAATTTTAAATATGACCAATGAAATGGTCATATTTTAAAATCAAATATTTACAATGAAACTAACATCTTGTTTGTTTATTGTAGGTCCAACAAAGGTTTAATGTTAAGCCTTTTGTTTATGATTCTTTTGTTTAGAAAAGTAGGGTATGGTATGGTAAGGAAAGGAAATAAATTATGGAATGGTTATTGAATGATTAGGATAGTGGTGTGGATATGGATAAAATAGGGCTAAGAACATAGGTGATGAAATGTAGGTGATTAAAAATGTAAGTGATAAAATGCATAACCAGTACAAAATTAGCTTTAACAATTCTAGAATATTTTCGCAAAAATTTGAAATTTTAAGAGTAATTTTTTTTACTTATTGTACTTGTATTCCCTCAAACCATTTGGTGTTCATGATGGTAAGCATTGTGTTTGTTATAACAATGGCTCTTCCAGACTATGTAGAGACTTATTTCTGATTTGCATCTGATTTGAATTGGAATGATGTTGTTCAGTTCCCTTCTACAGGTTAAATTTTGACATTTCAAGTCTCTTATGTCATGATCTTCAATATTGATGTAGCTTAGGTCCCTTCTGACATTTTGTATTTCCGGGTCTTTTCTAGAATAATTTGCAATAATGTTTGAAATTTTCTTCTATTGTAATGATACAGGTCCCTTCTGGATAATTTTCTCAATAATAATTCAAGTCCCTTCTGTATATGTTGAATGTTGTACCAGGTCCCTTTGTAATTGTAATTTATATTCCTTCTTCAATTCAACTACTGAAACTATTTTCATAGTTTCATTACACACCTTCCCTCAAGCTGATGTTAAGACTTGTCCTCAAGTCTAACATGTCTTGGAGGGTAAATCTGCAAAAATCATACTGAAGTAAAATCAAAACAAAAAGAGAATGCATATTGGCCAAACAAGTTGGTTTTCCGATATGAATTTGAGTTTGTATTGTGCCACTTTCCTGGATTTTCACAACCAAATTTTTATTATTATTTATTATTTATTATTTTTTTATTTTTTTTATTCTTCTTCTTCTCTTTGAATTATGGGAGGCATATTGCTATGCTACCCCATTAGTTTCGAATCTGAATCTATGGAATTTTTTCTCATAAAATCCTCTTTATTTATAGGCTTATTGTAAAATTTAAGCCTATGTCCATTAACGACAAACGAAATAGATGCTTCGTCAATTTTTTTTATCTTCATAACTCCATTTTCAAAGATTTCTTCAATCTCATATGGCCCAAGCCAATGAGTCATAAATTTTTCTTTGAAATCTTTGAACTTGGAGTCGAATAAGAGTGCCCAATCTCATTTTTGAAACATTTTATTCTTTATGAATTGATCATGGCATTTGATTCTTTGTTCTTGCACAAGAGATGTGTGCTCTACTGCTTGTTGTCATATCTCATCCAGTTGATTTAATTCCATAATTATTTTTTGTTGTGCCTTAGATAATTCCATCCCCAATTCTGTTGCTAGCTTGAATGTATGTATTTAAAATTCTATGGGTAATAATACTTCTTTTCCATACACCAACTGATATGGACTGAACCCAGTTGTGTTTTTCCATGTTATCCTATATGCCCATAGTGCATCTCTTAATTTCTTTAACCAATCCTTTCTGTTCATTTGTACAGTCTTTGTCATAATGTTCTCTAGGAATTTGTTTATTGATTCCACCAATCCATTTTCTTGAGGATGATACATAGTTTATTTTCTGTGTTTGATCTTGTATTTATCTATAAGATCTCGAACAATATTTGATGTGAAATGTGTGCCTTGGTCAGTTACTATTTGTCTCGAAACTCCATACCTTAAAAATATATCTTCAAACAAAAGGGACAAAAAAATATCTTATGTTTCTCGTGCTACTGCCTTTGCCTCCACCCACTTAGTTACATAATCTGTACATACCAGGATGTATTATTTTCCATTGGATGGAGGGTTTATTGGTCCCACGAAATATAAATCCCATTGTTCAAATGGTTCAATTAGTACTTGTGGCTTTAATGAAATTTCATCTGATGCCACTGGTCTACCAATTCTTTGGCAGTTGTCACATCTCTTCACATAGGCCTTGGAGTCTTTGAAGATGGTCGGCCAGTAGTAGCCAAGTTTTAGCACTTTGTATGTTGTCTGCTTATCTGCAAAATGACCACCACATGGTTCGTCATGACATGCTTTCAAAATATCAATAATCTCATCTTCTCGAACACATTTTCTAATCATTAGATCAGCACCAATATAGAAGATATCTCCATTGACCCAACTATATCTAGCACTCTCTCTAATTATTCTTATTTTCTGTTTATTTGTGTAATGAGATGGTAGGATGCCAAATGATAAATAGTTGGATGTATCCACAAACCATAAAGTTTTGAAATTTATAGCAAATATATGTTCATCTAGAAAATTATCTGATACTGGATTTGGATCACTAAGTGAATGAAGTCTTGATATAAAGTCTGCAACTTGATTACCTTTGCCTGGTCGATCTTGCACATTAATGTTAAATTCTTGCATTAATAACAACCATCTAGTTATTTTTCCATTTGTGATTCATTTGTTCATTAAATATTTTATGGTTGAATGATTCGTGTGGATGTAAACTTGATAACATGTTATATAATGTCTAAATTTATTAACTGCATGTACTAAAACTAACATTTTTTCTGTAACATAGTAGTTCAAATCTGCCGGTGTTGAGGAGGTAAATCCCCTCTACAAACAGAGGCGATCCCACTAGCCCTAGATTGGGTCTAGCAACAATCAAACCATGCAAAGACGTTGGTTCCTAGTTACAAGAAAGACAAAGACCATGATAGGTAGCCTACCTTAAATCCCACGCTGCTGTTGTCGATGAAGAAGCAGTGCTCCTCGTCTCTAGCTTGACAGATCACAATCCTTTCGTTCGTCACATCCGGATACCTGTACACACACAGAGAAATGACGACATACAATGTAATACTGAAAGCATGTAACTATATATCAGTCAGAGAGGATATAATTCATTGCATCGCATGAAAGAGTAAACACAAGAATGGAACCAAAATCAGAGTCTCTTATATTATAAATGACAAAATGGAGATTACAACCAAATGCTCTGACGCTATGATCTTCCTTCGGCAGGGCTTCCAACGGAGCGTGTCTCAACAAAGCCTGTCGGGAGTCTGGACAAAGCTCTCTCTCTTATGGGGTTCTCTTATGCTCTGCTCTCAATTAGTGCCCAGCTATAGTTTCCTTCCTACAAGTTCAGCTAGCTAGCAAATAGAGAGGGCAAGCTTTTATAGATTGGGGAAGGGAAGTTGGGATCCCTATAATCATGGGATAGGCCCTATCTCTTAGGAAGGTTCCATGAGAGGTGGAAAACCACTTCTTATACATGGAGATCCGGAGCCAAACCACTCAACTTCTTTTGATGGTTCATTCAGGAGTTTGTTAGAACCAATCTTTCGCCATTTATTTTTAAAAAACATCCCTTAATAAGCTTGGCGTGAGTGAGACACAGGGACAGAGCGCTAACTGGCGCGCCCTCTAGTGTGGATTTCCCTCATTGGCGTGAGGGATGAATTGGCTAGTCGCGCCAAGGCTAAAACATCTATTTTTAGGGTTTTCTAGAGGAAATGTCCTTCAGGAGAATGTTTGTCCTTATGCAAGGGGATGCCATGAAGGTGTTTTCAGGACATTTTACTATTCACAGGTCATGGGAATAGTCCTCCAATGTACGGGACAAGGGATTGCAGGGACAGTGACAAAAATTTTTGTAACAGATTCCCGCTAAAGCATGAGGCCCGAGAGAGAGGGAGGGGTGAAATTGTTTATGAGAACTCGCCCAATTGAAAACACTGTCGTTGGAAGACCTTCATATACAAATACAACTGATATCTCTGATACATGATATGTGGTATGGGCGCAACCATCCATAATAGAGTATACAATAACTGGGATCCAAGGTATGGACGTATCCATCTAGCAAAGAAGGATCAACAAGTAGACTCAGGTATGATCGCAACCATCTAATCAAATGATTCATGTAATCAATCATGATAATCCACAAAGAACCCACAGCCTGGATGTTATCAGACAATTTCCAGGGTCTTGCGCTCCATCTCGACCCGAACAGTGTACAAATTCAAGCATGCGAATAAGTGAGCTGAAGTCAAACATGCAAGAACATCGTCTGATTACCAGCCAATAATGAAAGTCGTTAACAAACGCGAGAGGAACCGTCAATAATGACGATGGCTCTCAAGGTACCAAAGGTACAATCCACGGAATGTGAACAGTGAGCTAGCGTCAAACACCCGTAGAATCATTCGATCGAGGGTCAATAATGAAAACCTTGCGTCGAAATGCGAAGAACCTGCCATTGAGGCATGCAGGCTCCAAGGTACTTGAAAGGATTCTCTAGATCAGCTTCCTGGATAATAAGCTAAAGTCGACAGGAAGTGACCTTGATAGAAGGTGGGCCATAGTGATTCCCACATCATTGACATGAGACAGAAGAACATGATGTTTGTGAATCAAGATCAAATAGAGAATCAGAGGGAGGTTGAAAAACTACAGAGGCCAACTTCTCTTGAACATATCAGCGGCACGACACTGGATTTGGCAGTATTTGACATCAAAGGATCTGAGGTCATGATGACGTGGAAAAGAGAAAATGAGTGGTCAAAAGAGATTACCGAAACCCATGGAGGCAAGCAAATAACGAGATGAGATGTCCCCAACCTGACACGAACGCAGACAAGTGCCATGTTCAAGAGCGACATACTGTCGACACGATGATGATACTGGTTCCATTTTCCCCCCACAATTTCTGGAGAGTACCCCAATTATTTTTGGAAAAAATCTTGAAGTGGATAGCATATGTTTGCGATATAATTTTTTCCTTTGGACAAATCCAACCTAGTACATTTAACAAGCCCTAGGAAGGAGGAACTCGAGTAACGTCATTACGACGGAGTCCGATGTCATCAGTTTTTAACGAGTCTGACAAAGGAAGAACTTGGTGTCTTTTCATGTTTATAGAGTTTGAAAAGACAATGGAAAAGAAAACTCCAGCAATCCCTTTTCATAGATAGTCCCTCAGATACGAAAAGGTAGAAAACTATGTCCAAGAGAGCCTCCTAGTCGCGATAGGCTAGGGTATTCCTTTTTCGTAAATAATCTATCACAGCCCGAAAAAGGGGTAAACGTATACTGGGTAGATATCGTTTCGCAGCCAATTTAACGACCTCAAAACGACGAGCGACTCGGCAATATTTTCAGTTTTAGAGAGTCAGAAAAGAGCTGAAAGATGACTCTAGTAGTGACTTTTTTGTGTTTTTACCAAGCCCAAAAAAGTATAAAATACAACTCGTATCGTCGTCCTAGTCGCGCGAAAACCTGTTGCTACACAAAAAGCAAGTGTAAAACCCGTTTTTCGACAAAACATAGTGAAATATTGGAAAAAAAGTCTCAAAACCTAAATTTGATTTCGAAAAGTTATAAATATGACCAAATAGTAAAAACATATTTACTTTTTAATTTTTACCTCTTGTGCAGAGCGATAGTGAGCTTTTTCCTACGATCTTGCAGTGACAATTGTGGACGATCCAGTGCACCATTCTAGATTCCATCTTTTCCAGGTAAGAGCCGCTTCCATTGTCCATTTTTTAAGCCATAGTTCATAGCTTTTCACTGAGATTTGGCATCCCTGAGGGGAGGATTTGCAATTTTATGGCTTCCGCGGTTGGCGCGGGTATCAGGCATGGACCCACGCCAATCAAGCTCTTTTTGCAAAGGGGTCGCGCCAACCACGCAACCTAATATTCCACTCAAATTTCACAAAAATTGAACCAATCAATTGAATTTTTGAATGTCCAAGGGATCTTACAATGTGTTTATGACCGATTTGATGCAAGTATAAAGCGAAATGGTGATTGAATGGAAGGAGAGGGAGCATAGTGAAGAAGACGAAATGGAAATGGAGAATGAGCAGTGTATGAATGCTCTCTGTAACTGTGGATTGAAGAAATTATTCTTAACGCCTTGTCTCCAGGCTTAGCCCGAACTATTGCAATACTTGATCAAGTTCAAGTACTTGATCTTGGAGTCTAAACTTCTCCTCGTCTTCATCCCCAGTGGAGTTGCCAAATTGTTGAGGGGGTAAATCTCCTCTGCAGATAGAGGTGATACCACTAGCCCTAGATTGGATCTAGCAACAATCAAACCACGCAAAGACGTCGGTTCCTAGTTACAAGAAAGACAAAGACCACAATAGGTAGCCTACCTCAAATCCCACGCTGATGTTGTTGATGAAGAAGCGGTGCTCCTCGTCTCTAGCTTGACAGATCACAATCCTTTCGTTCGTCATGTCCGGACACCTATACACACACAAAGAAACGATGACATACAACATAATACTGAAAGCATGTAACTATATATCAGTCAGAGAGGATATAATTCATTGCATCGCATGAAAGAGTAAACACAAGAATGGAACCAAAATCAGAGTCGCTTATATTATAAATAACAAAAGGGAGATTACAACCAAATGCTCTGATGTTATGATCTTCCTTTGGTAGGGCTTCCAGCGGAGAGTGTCTCAACAAAGCCTGTCGGGAGTTTGGACAAAGTTGTCTTTCTTACGGGGTTCTCTTCTGCTCTGCTCTCAATAGTAGCCCGAATATAGTTTCCTTCCTACAAGTTCAGCTAGCTAGAAAATAGAGAGGGCAAGATTTTATAGATGGAGGAAGGGAATTTGGGATGCCTATAATCATGGGATAGGCCTTATCTCTTAGGAAGGTTCCATGAGAGGTGGAAAATCACTTCCTATACATGGAGATCTGGAGCCAAACCACTCAACTTGTTTTGATGATTTATTCAGGAGTTTGTTAGAACCAAACTTCCGCCATTTATTTTTAAAAAACATCCCTTAATAATCTTGGCATGAGTGAGACACAGGGACAGAGCGCCAGTTGGCGCACCCTCTAGTGTGAATTTCCCTCATTGGCACAAGGGATGAATTGGCTAGTCACGCCAAGGCTAAAACATCTGTTTTTAGGGTTTTCCAGAGGAAATGTCCTTCAGGAGAATGTTTTTCCTTATGCAAGGGGATGCCATGAAGGTGTTTTCAGGACATTTTACTGTTCACAAGTCACGAGAATAGTCCTCCAATGTACGGGACAAGGGATTGCAAGGACAGTGACAAAATGTTGTGTAACAGCCCGTGTTAAGTTTTTGCTTATGTAATATATGACATAATTAAATTGATTCTCTTTCTGTCCAAGTGATGCTCCAATAGTAGTGTCAGATGCATAAGTCGAAATGTGAAATGGGAAAGACCGATTAGGTCCTTGAAGAATGGGTGCAATAAACAATTTTTCTTTTAATTTTTCAAATGCATTTTGACAATTATTTGTCCATTGGAATTTGACATCTTTCACAAGTAACTTGAATAATGGAAAAGCTATTTTATTGAATTTTTCAATAAATCTCCTATAGTAGCATGCATAACCTGTTTCTGAGTTTTGGGTTAATAAATAAACTCAGAAACAGGTTATTCCTCTCCTCTAAAAACTATTTTCACCTGTATGGATTCTCTATTTAAAAAAAATTCTAACTTCTTTTTGTGTTATGGGTGGTATTAAATTCACAATGACTTGAATTTTTGTTGGGTCCACCTTGATTCTCGAAGAAGAAATATGGTGTACCAACACTATTCCCTTAGTTAACATCATAAAACATTTTTCATTATTGAGTGATAGATTTGTCTCTATGCATATTTTTAACACTTTTTCAAGCTTTTGTAAACAATCATCATATGTTCCACCATACACAGTGAAATCATCCATGTAAACTTCTACACACTCATGGATTAAATCGGCAAAGATTGCAAGGACCTCTCTTTGAAAGGTAGCAGGTGCATTACATAAACCAAAGGGTAATACATTGTATGCATATGTTCCACATGGGCATGTGAATGTTGTCTTGTCTTGATCTTCCAATGCTATCTTTATCTGATTGTATCCGCTAAATCCATCAAGAAATGAAAATAATTTCTTTCCAGCTAATGAATCTAACACTTGATCAATAAATGGTAAAGGAAACTGATCTTTTAATGTAGCTTTATTGAGTTCTATGTTATCCACACAAATTCTCCATTTCCCATTTTTCTTAGGTACTACAACTAAGGGTGAAACCCATTGAATATCTGAAATAGGATAGATAAATCCAACTTGTAATAGTTTATGTAATTCTTCTTTCGCTATTTCCTTCATCATGGGGCTCATCCTTCTTTGTGGTTGTCTTACAAGTTTAATTTGATCATTAGTGTAAATGTGATGGATAAATGTTTTTGGATGAATCCCTTGCATGTCTGTGTAATCCCACGCAAAATCTTTTGAATATTTTTGTAACAATGTTATTAGATTTTCCTCTCGTGATGATTGTAAGTTATTACCAATATTCAAATGTCTCCCAGTACTAATCTCAATGATTTTTCTCTTTGATTTGGTAATTGAATTAACAAGAAAAATACTTTCGAATGTATTTTGCAATAATTGTATAATGTGTTTTTCCTGAAAACATTCATTTAAAAGATAACTAACAGCTTCATATTGAATTATTCTAAGCTGCTCTTAAATATTTGGTTCTGAGATGAAAAGATGTAATAAGTCCTCATTTTCTTCCTCCTCTCTAACATTATAAACTTGATTAATACTAAGAACATATTGAAGTTCTTGTTTTTCCTCTCCATCAAGCCATGATAATAAAGAAGGAGATTAAACGGGAGGATACAATGTAACAAGTTTTCTTTCATCTCCATGTGCAATAATCATACTTCCTGACCTACATCCAATGTAATCATCTGCAGTGGCTAACCATGGTTTGCCTAAAATTAAGGGATTCCCTCCTAGATTTGTTTTTGGCTGCAAAATCAAGAAGTCTACAGGATAATCCCATGAATCCAGTGAGACAATGATATCTTCCAATATACCTTCTGGTATAAATTTAGATCTATCTGCAAGTTCTAAGACTGTAATAGTCGGTCTAATGTTGTTCAGATTCAAATGTTTCATAGTCTCTGTAGTCATAAAATTGATAGTTGCTCCCAAGTCTATTAAAGTATTTGGCACTGAAAAATTTGTTAATTGAAATGGTAACCATAGGAATCCCTGGATCAACATATTTTTCAATGGTTGTGTTTGTAGACATGAGACTAGCTAAACTTCCAATTACCTAGATTGTAGGGGGATCCTTCTTTCTTCTGCCATATTTCTTAATGCATAATTCCTTTATTGTTTTTGCATATATCAGAATATCTTTAATTGCCTGCAACAAAGGAATTTTGACATATGTTTTTTTCAATTCATCCAAAACATTAAATTCAGGAAGATATATTGGGATATTCTGTTGTATTAATCTCTCTGGATATGGTGGAGTTTGAGTCATAATAGATTTACCTTTATGAATTTGTTGTTCTGGTTTTTTACTTTGTTCTCCTTGTTCAGTTTGTTCTTCAATTATCGGAGGAGAATCTTTCTGTAACACGTTCCCAGACCTTATGGGAACATCTTGTATGGGAATGATTGAATAAGTAGGATAATATGTTGCATCTTCCACATGATATGTTGGTATATCCACCTTGTTACTTGGATTAGCTACTGGCTGAGCTAGAAATTGTGTTGGTCTAAGAGGTGGTTGGTTAGCAGGCAGCTGAAGCTGCTGTGGTTGAGTTATCATTGGTTGATTTTGAGGTGGAAATGGAATTGGTTGATGTTGTTGGAATTGTTGGTATTGAGGAAATGGTTATGGAGGGTATGGTTGTTGATATTGATACTGTTAAGGATACATATGCTGAGGTGGTTGGTTTCCATAATCATATCCCCTCCAACCTTGTGCAGGTTGGTTTTGATATTATTGTGGTGGCCAAGCCTGCGATGGCATTGGTGTATTCCATGAATTTTGAGGATATTGAAAATTCTAGGGGTTTTGTTGAGGGAATTTTTGAGACATCCTTGGTATAGTAGAGAGAATCTACTCCTTGTCATTCTTTTAATTTGGGACGTTTTTCTGTTGCATGATTTTTTGTGCATAGTCCACACACTTGTATACCTTGCAAAGGACATTCCCTGAGTGGATTTTTTTGCCTACACTTTGGACAGAAAATTGCTAATATTTCATCTTGTTCTTCTTTATTTTTCTTAGCTTTCAAGACATCTACTTGTGTTCCCAAATATCTCAAGAGATCTGTTTTGAAATTTTCTAGTGAACTTCCTATTTATGCTCTTGTTACTGCACTTGCTGCAGATTTGGAAGTTTTTGATGAAATATCTCTCTTTCCACTCTTTGCTCTTCCCCTAGAGTATTTCTGACAAAGTTCAGCTATTTCTTCAAATGGTAAATTGGACATATCTCCTTTTCCCATCACATTAAGGCTTTCTAAATATTCATCTCTGATACCCTTAAGAAATATGGTACGGATGGTATCGGGACTTAGAGAATGATGTTTGGATTTCTGTAAATTGTAAAGAAATATTTCCAAATATTCTTCCAAACTTTCGTCTTCTTGTTGTGTCATTCTAAAAATGTCCTCTTTTGAGTCTCTAGCCCTGTAGTAAGCTTGATACTTTTTAAGAAAAAATTTCTTCATATTATCCCAAGAAGCTATTGTATGTTCTCCTATTCCCATAAACCATTTCAAAGATGTTGTTTTTAGAGTAGTAGGAAAAAGTCGAAGCTTGTGTGTGTCATCCGTATATCCATAAGTTCTACACAAGATATCAAAATCGAACATGAATTCATCAGGATCTTCTGTTGACATTCCATAGAAATTAGGCAATACAGAAGGTGGAATGTTTTTAATTTTTATTTCTTCTCCTAATATTGCTCTTGCATCTAAGATTGGAAAGCCAAAAGTACTTTCCTGTTCCTTGTTATTTTCTTGCTCATTTTCTTGTGTTCTTCTATTTTGATTTTATCTTCTTGCTTCTTCCTTTATCCTTCTAAGTGCTTCTACTCTTCTTTCTTCCTCAATTCTTCTTTCTTCCTCTCATTTTCTTCTTCATTCCCTTTGTTGTCTTTCATATTCAAGCCTTTTTTCAGGAATCATGTTTATCCTAGTTGATCCTTCTCCTTCTTCAGCTATTTATTGTTCAAAGATATGTAGTGTTTCAATATGAAGTTGATTTTGTATTTCTTCCACTACTTTGATTTGTTCAAGTACAGGTTGCTCTAGTTGTTCAACAATTGATTTTCTTGTATCTTTTTGTTTCCTTAAGGAAGGAGGTTATTTAGGTGATTTTTTTCTTTTTACCTCTCAAGCTAACAAGATTTGTCTTTCAACTAAATTTAATCTTTGTCCTGATCTCTGTTTTTCTTCTAACTCTTCTACAGTAGGTCTTCCAACAATTGGTGTTGTTAGTCCTGTGGATGAATGGGCTGTTGGGGGGTTTTGTTTCAAAAATATAACCTTCTGATATCTTTCTCTAGGCATAAGAAAACATAATTTGAAAGAAAAACTATGTTTTTGTTGTTTTTGATGATTATATATATATATATATATATATATATATATATATATATATAATCTTTTTATCTTCCTAATTGATTGTTTTGAAATATCCTTCCCCCGGCAACGGAGCCAAAATGTTGGGTCAATTTACTGTGTAAACTAACGAAAGTATTTATTATCAATCTACGCTAGTAGGACTTAGAAGCGTCTCCAAAGTATATGGGTTTCAGTTATAATCAATTTAGAAGATGATTTATCAATGATTAAGGAAATGCATATTACAAATATAAATCTAACTTAAATAATGCTATTGCTAGAAACACTAGTACATTTGGGGGAAATTCCGATGCTTTTGACCAAATGTCGGAAATTTCCCCAAATTTTTTTAATCTCGCCCGAAACCATCACTATACCGACGTTTAGAGAAAAGTGTCGCAATACCGACACTTAGACAAAGTGTCGCAATTATGACGTTTGGAGGAAGACGTCGCAATTGCGACACTATGCCCAAAGCGTCGCTATTGCGACGGCTACCTCAAAACGTCGCAAGTGCGACACAATGTATAAGTGTCGCAATTGCGACGTTTGGAGGCAGCCGTTGCAATAGCGACGCTTTGGCCACCGTCGGTATAACGACACTTATATGCGTGCTACATAAAAATGATTTTATTAAAAACTACATTAACGTCTGATATCACGCACGCATTCGCCCTCAGCTCTTGCAGAACAACATTCGCCCTCAGCATGCTCTTGCAGAACAGCATTCGCCCTCAGCATGCTCTTGCAGAACAACATTCGCCCTTAGCTCTTGCAGAACAGCATTCGCCCTCAGAATTTTCCCTCAGCTCTTGCAGAACAGCATTCGCCCTCATCATTCACCCTCAACTCTTGCAGAACAACATTCGCCCTCAGCATTCGCCCTCAGCTCTTGCAGAACAGCATTCGCCCTCAGCTCTTGCAGAACAACATTCTCCCTCAGCTCTTGCAGAACAACATTCGCCCTCAGAATTCGCCCTCAGCATTCGCCCTCATCTCTTGCAGAACATCATTCGCCCTGCATTCGACCTCAGCATTCGCCCTCAGCTCTTGCAGAACAACATTCGCCCTCAGCTCTTGCAGAATAACATTCGCCCTCAGCTCTTACAGAACAGCATTCGCCCTCAGCATTCGCCCTCAGCTCTTGCAAAACCGCATTCGCCCTCAGCTCTTGCAGAACAACATTTGCCCTCAGCTCTTGCAGAACAACATTCGCCCTCAGCTCTTGCAAAATGGTAAGTTCTTACTGCAGGCCCTTCCTCCTATAGTAGGGTTGACTCTATTTGGGTTTTTTTGGTCAATTCCATTGGATTGTGTTAGGCTATAGGGTTCTCTCTAGATGTTTTCCAATGTTCTTTTGGATAAGTTTAAAAGAGGATGTGTAAGATGTGTTTGTGCTTGCATGAATTTGACTCCACCAGTTTCATCAAGTTTAAGCTATGGATTTTAGTTCGACAAAATCATCCATCTCAACACCCAGTAACGAATTTCCCTTGGTCTGATCTATATTGAAGGTGAAGTGCAAAGTGGTAGAGAATGGGAGATCGAAAGTCATCAACTTTATCACAAGGGTAGTACTCCAGATTGAAAGTGATGAGCTTTAGTTCTCCATATTTGGGGATTTTCTGATATTTGGGGATTTTCTGATGACATACCAAAGGTCACATCCATACAACCATATCAAGGTCAATGTTGAGATCATTCTCATATAGATATAGATCACTGATATATAGGGTTAATATCATCATCACTATCCATGGAAACTGAATGGTTACAAAATCTATGATTGTGGTTGGCTCATTTATAATTATTACCCATTTACAGTAGAGCACAGAAACACTAAATATGGCCCGAGTAGAGCCTTTACAATAGGAAATGGAATTGCAGTTGCTTCATCAATAACCAATAGCTCCACTTGAGAAAAAATTTCATAATCTTGGGGCTGGATATACTACAGAGCAAACAATTGTAGTTATCATTCGTGCTCCAATATATTAATATACTTTTTACATTGAACTGAAGAAAGGGAAACAAGCAAATGCTAGCCATCATACAATGCTTTGACATAAGATTTTTGAGTGACATACTTGAAAAAAAGAACTCATCCACCGATATTTATAATCATTTGAGTTATTCAAGTTAAACACAATGTCAAGAATCAAGATTCAATACCCTCTATTATCTTCATCACCTAATACAAGATTTAAATTTTTCCCAAAGAAACGCTTATTAATTTGGCAGCCATTATTTCTCCCTGCTTTAAAACCCTACATTTAAATGAAAACAAGCATTGCATTTCAACTAAAAAAATCTATTAGTGTTGAAATGTACATGTGTGCATCACTTGTGTAGGGTATTCCTTTTCCACTTTCACATTATCCAAGAATGTGTGCAGTATAGTTCATATTTTTTGTGATTTATATTATCTTGAAAAAGGAAAGGTAAATTATTTCCCATGGAAAAAGAAGGTTTTCCCTTTTTACTATTGGAAATGGTACAACAAAGTTCCATTTCTACCTGAAACTCCTATGAAACAGGAACCAAATAAAGGCCATGTCCTCAATGGACATCCTTTGGCTTTGAAAATGGCCATTGCACCGTGTTGTTTCTTATATTACATCATGATAGTTTCTTAGGTCATTTCTTGTTTCTTGAGATGAAAAACAACCAAAGAAATCGGGAAGATCCTTTCAAGAAATAAATGACCATTTCTCAATCATATCTCAACTATTTTTTATTTTATTCAGTGGTTGCTTACTTTGAGAGAAATTTGACACTTTTATAAGGAATATAACATAAAAACACAAAATGGGAAGGAATTGATGAGGTAGATGACCTTTAGTTGTTTTCAATTAAGAATTGATAATACACGATGCATGTTCTATAATACAAACTAGATTCCTTCCTGGAGTTAGGACACAGAGTATTGAATCAAAGTTGTAGTTTCTAACTTCTTGTATTGGTTCATCAATCTTGAAATTCAGACATTGCATGTCTTCATTGCTTCATGTTTGAATAATTTGCATCATATCGTACAATAGGAAATTAAGAATTATGATTATTATTACTTTATGGATCTGTAAAGTTAATTTTAAGTTTGCATGGTTTAGTGTGAAATTATTCTTGTGTGCCCCTAGGCCCAGGTGAAGGAACGCCAAGGACTGAGAACCCTAGTTTTTAAATGGTATTGTTTCTTATACCCAAAAACCCCTCAACATCACTTATTATTAGTTCTTAACAATAGTGTTGTAAACAATTTGAGAATTGATATAGCAAAATCTCGCACTTCTCAAGATAAAGTCCTAAAGCTAAAGTGTGGTACCATGTTTAATTCAATAGCCCCATTGTCACCTCACCAGCCTCTTTTCACTTCAGGCTAGCTCTCGTCCAACTCAAGGGGGGTTCTCCCTAGTAGATGTCAGGGATCTAATGGCCCAACCAAACCAATTCAAGAGCCCCATAACTCTCTATGTTTACTACTATCAATCAAAATATTGAACAATAGGGTCAGACATGCATCCTGAAGATAAAATTGCCAGGGTATTTTTGGGTAATTTCAAAGGGAAAGTCCCCAAACACATATAATCAAGGAATTATAATGTGATTTCAAAAATTAAATATCAACAAAATCGTTTAAAGGATATTGAAAGGAAAAAGGTGATGGAAGATAGAAACTGCCTTATGTAAATGCTCTAAGGATTTTTCAATAGTTGCTCCAAAAGCTTCACTTCAAGGCCCTTCAAGATCGTCTCCAACAATGCTATACCATCAGCTTCAACAATGTTGCTCCAAAAAGTCCTCAAGGTCTTCACAACAAGTTTATTAGAATTTTCTCCAACAATATATTCAATAAGGTCTTCATTGTCACTCGTCTCTTGTTTGGGTGCCTTAATGTGCAATGACATGTTTCCAGGACTGAATTCAATGCAAGGCATATTTGAAACTCTAACTCTGTCTTCCGGTGTATTATTAGAAATTATTTCAGTTTTCATTTTGTGTTTTCAATTTAGATATTGTTTTCAAGTTTTTACATTTATAATTTTATTGCAATGTGGCAGACTGATCAGGGCAGTACAGGAACAACCCCGAGACGGGATGATCGCGGAAAGAGGCCAATGGAAGAACATGTAAAGTGCCAACATTGCTCTATCTTCAGGTATTTTAGTTATTTACGTAATTGAAATAATATTAATTTTTTTCAAATATGCAGACACCTAGCCATGGTACGCCTGATGATTTCCTCTTTGAGGAAGAGCTTTCTTCATCCCTATCTCCAGCGCTCTTGTTGCGAAAAAAGGCACGAGATGCAAGGTCGGAATTTAATACTTTGATAGACGCGCCTCAAACACCTGAAATATAAGAGAGGATAAAACAACTTATGACCCAGCTAGAAACATATCAGGTAATAATAAAAAGTCAAAAGGATATTTTTTTTGTTCTGCATGAGATGAATTGTGATAGTTTGATTTTTAATTTTTACATTGACTAAACTAACAAAAATTTCTTTTGTGTGTAGCGTTTTATGGCACTTTCTGAACCCGATGTTGGTGGTAGTGTGACACAAGGGCAAGAGATTGCCCAACAACCCTCTCGTACACCTTCTACTCCTTTAGGTGCCATCCAAGAAACACACCCTGCCCAAGCAGACACCCAGCCAACCGCTGAATGTGTTGGCAATGATGAGGCTGATATGGCCAACTACATTATTGCGTTTCCTGGAGCTACACGTGTCAGCTCCATAGGGACCATTAATGGCATGTTTTTGGTGAACGATGAAGGTGTCCCTATAAAGCACGTACAACTCCCAGGTAAATTTTAATATTTTAACTATTTCATGTACTCTATCTAAAACATATTTATCATGATTTTTATTTTTAAATTAATGATAATATCTTTTTTTTCTGTGTAGGAAAAAATGAGTTCTACAGGTTTTTGGAGAGCCATGCATTGGTAATTTTTGGCCCAACCATATGCACAAGGTGGAATTCCCATAATTCCAACCTGAAAAAAGAACTTCTAGATTATCTAGAAGCCCTTTTTGGGGTCGACACATTTGACAGAACAACGATGGCTCGGGTAGCTGGAAAATATTTGAAATATACCAGGGACACCTATAGGACACAATTGAAATTTAACCCTAGATATGAGTGTCCTCTCATAGTTCCAGAGAGTGAGTGGAGAGCACTCATCCATGACGCAAAAGAGAAAAGGGCAAAGAAAGAAGGAAAAATGCCAACTGGACCCGCAAGGTAAATTACAACTTTAATTCAATAGCTTTAATTTTCTCTATGTCTAAAATAAAAAGTGTGCTACGTCATATCTGACTTTAATCTTTTGATGCTAGGTTGTCTGACACCTCAAAGGCAACCAAAGCTAGGATTGAAAAAAAGGGCCATCACAAGCTAGGCCAGGGCGGCTACTTGAAATTAGCCGCAAGAATTGTAATTAAGTAGCTAAACATCTTATAATTAATTGTATCGTCTTCCAACGTTTTTGTAATCCTATCAAATATGATTAAAAATACACAATCATATGTAATGTAGGGTGATGACTTCGGAACAAAAAATACAGAGGAAGATAAAAATATCTCTTTCCATTTCGGCTATCAAGCCGTAGTTGAACGTCGCAGAAGCTTGGGGCAGGTCCCAAGATCCAGAATGTCTGATAAGGTAAAACATTAACCTTTCAATATGTTTGTTTTCATCCATAAATTTAATGTCTAACAACTTTGTTTAAATCAGGGGAGCAGCACTACCGACGAGGAAAATAACCCAGTTATAGAGCCAGATGTAGATGCTCCTCACGTGCAACTTGATCATTGTAGTGGTGACCAGGCCGATAATGCTACTATCAGTGAGGGCCATGACGGTAATTAATTTCCACTTATAATTTTTTCTAATTATACCTTGATGTTTTTCCTTATAACGTTTTTTGTTTAAATGACAGAGAATGTTTCCCTTGAGGATATTACCACCAGAGAGGAAGACAAGGCAACAGTCCCAACGACGACAACTGGTGCACTAGGTAAATAATCTCATTGCAATTTTTTTTATTAATATTACCGAACTAGTTCAATGATATTTAAAAACTGACAATTAAAATTTAATATTATCTATTTTTGTAGGTGATGCCCCGTCACTAGATGAGACCAAACATCGTGACTACGCAACTAGGTCAGCAGTGCGGGTCGAAAGGCACGAAACAGGAGCATAGCACGATGATATTGATGATGTAATTAGGAGCTTTAGAAATAGGAAGAATAAAAAGAAAATTTGATAATGTAAATATTGTATTATTATAAGACAAATGTTACCATACTTGGAACGTTTTTTGCGTTATATAAAAAACTCATTTATCATACTATTTTTATGTCAAGCATTAATTTCAATGTTTCCTTGCGTACTTTTTGTTGAATTGTTTTTTTATTAGTTATTGAATATTCTTTTTTATGCTCATGAAAGTAAAAAATGAAATATAAATTGGCTATTGGGGAATTGAGAGTGATGTGAGGGGGGGGGGGGGGCATAAGAGCTTCCACCTTCACGTGGTTGGCCCTGTTTAGTAGAGAATAATTTATTGGAGCAATTTAATCTTGGAGAAAACCTCCCTTGATCCAGCGTAGCAACAAAAAAGTCACTGTTGACTTAGTTGCTACTCTTTCAGATCGTGTGAGGCTTGTTCCAAGTTCATGCGACTCCAATAAATTGTTCTTGAAACGAAGAGGAGCTTATTCAGGTATGTTTTGACATTTTCAACATATGTTCTAACATTATCATAAGAATGCATCTTAGAGTAAAATATACTACATCAATTACTTGTATTTATTGTATAGATAATGATGGATTTTGATTGACTTGGCAATGCAGGTACAAATCCTCTTGCATCATGAGCAATACAACTTGTCAACCAGGGTCATGTCCAGGATATTTTTTCTTGTGCGCTTGACCAGGTTCGTAATGTCACATTTTGTAAGTTCCTTTACAGTTCATAATTCAATATTAATCTTGTTCATGATTATTATCTAGGTTTTTTTTATGTGTTTTTTCATCTATTTGATTGTAAGCAACTCTGCATGTTTCCTGTGGTTCACTATGATTTCTCCCATTACCACTCCCAGGATGAATCCGACTTTATTGTTACATAGGTTACTTTATTGTTACTATGATTTCTCCATTTACGATTTCATAGGTTACATCATGTAAAGTTGTCAATCTCAGGTTGGTGATGAGCTTTATTTCTCCATATTTTGGGATTTTCTGATATTTTCTCCGTTGTTTCATTCCTGCATCACCTCGTTGTTTGAGCATGCCAATTGTCTACCACTTGTACCAATTGGCACATGTCAATCTCTGAGTGGTGCCACATTTCACCTATTTTCGACCCACTTGACCACCTGAAAAACTCAAATCCACACACCATGTGTCTTTATCATGGAGTGCCACATGTCCTAGATATTTAGGCCGATAGGCCTTCTGTTATGAAAGAGATCATTTTTTTTTCGTCAACACTTCTTATCTAGGCACGACACCTGTTACTTGTTTAATCTGATGGTCACAGTCTCTCGGGTTACCTTCTAGGTTTGACATACCACTGGTTTCTGGTATATTTCCATGGAATCGGTCTGAAAATACCAGCAACAATCCACACACCTGCAACCATCGACAGACCTGCCGTTTTAGTAGCTGCATTTCCGCAACTGCCAATACACCTGCCGTTTTAGTTGCTGCATTTCGGCAGCTGCCAATACACCTGCTGTTTCATTCTCCTGGACTCTGTGTATGCATATTTTTCATATAATTTTATCACGAATTTGGCTGCAGTGCTTTGACATGCCTTTAAATATTTTTGTAGGTTAGAAGACATTTCAGGCTAGAGCTATCGAATAGACTTGATGAGATAGTTGTATTTGATCCTCTTTCTCGTGATGAGCTCAGAAAATTTGCTAGACTACATATGAAAGATGTAGTGATTCATCTTGCAGAGAGAGGTGTTGCTTTAGGGGTTACAAATGATGCTCTGGATATTTTTCTTCAGGAAGCCTATGATCCTGTAAGTAATCACTTTGTTTTTCTTTCTTTCTTATTTAGAGTCTATCTTGCCAGGGGATGTGCCCGTTATGGTTTGTTATGAGACCGTTGTCAATTTCATCACCATCCCTCATAATATGTTTGATTGTGTTTATAAATAATAAATAATTATTACACCAAACAATAAACAATTAACTGTACTATGAGTAATATGATATCTTGAAATAATTTTCATTATAATTTCATAACCTTTGCTCTCACTTGGTGGTGTCTATATCACTAAGTGTGTCTTCTTTAAAATTATAGTTACAGCAGACAATGAACAATCAACTGCACTGTGAGTGATATCTTGTAATAATTCTTATTATAGTTTCCTAACCTCTACTCTCACTAGGTGTCTATATCACTAGGTGTATCTATTTTAAAATTATAGTTTCAATGGTAGATAAATTGTTATCTTAAAATTATAGGTTTGATGGTGATACCTTGTGATTGATAATGCAGTTTGAAGCAGCTTTGGCTTTGACTAATATAGTCTCAGGAACCTCTGAGAATACAAAGGTTGTGATTGATTACGGGGCACTACCTATATTTGTGGAACTTCTTACCTCTGGGAATGATAATGTTCGAGAACAGGTAGCACGTTTATTTTAGAGGCATAAAATTATTCTTCCCAACTATATTTATATGTTTGTAATTTTGGAATTTGATTTAAAAAACTAGTACCCAACTTTGAGTTCAACTGGTGTTCATGTAAGGCTGTTTGGGCTTTGGGAAATATTGCTGGAGACTCTGCAACATTTAGGGATCTTGCCCTCATTCATGGAGCTCTGAGGTAGGTGCTTGCCCAGTTGAATGATACTGCCAAAATTTCAATGATAAGAAATGCTACATGGGCTCTGTCAAATTTTTGCCATGGTAAACCCCAACCACTATTCGAACAGGTAAGCAGAATACATTTTCTGCCTCTTCTTCTTAGTTTGCAGATACTGTGGATTTTTTTTATAGATCTTGGTGCTTGGTAGATTTGGACGTAATATGGACCTAGGCGCTTGTTCATTACAATGACTCTGTCATCAGGTTTTAGAAAATGCTCAGAAATTTGGGTTTCACAAGGGGATTACCCTTGCTTGCAATTATCAATTATAGCTCACATTCAAAAAAAGTCTTTCGTAGCATTGCTGAGCTCTTTGTAGGTGAATTTCCAAGGCAATTTCATAATATCTAAACTAAATTTGTCTGTCCTTTTCAATACTTTGCGCTTGTAACAGAACCAGACAAACAATCTAGTGGCCAATGCAACCGCAACAACACCTCTTGTTGCAATGCCTGCAATTCACCCTCTTTGCACGCATGAATGACTATGGCACCCTCTTTTATGAACAGGTACTGGAGCTGAAGGTACTGGTTTCATTTAGAATCATGGAATTCAACATCCAAATTAGTATCAAATTCCACTGCAATAGTATTCCTCGGCGAGGGCAACAGTTCATTGAGACCTATTGGACTCATCACCCCCAAATAGCCTCCGGGGCTACCTAGAGTGTGATAATCTGAAGCAATAACAAATGCTGAGACATCCCCAATTGAAACAAGAACAGGTCCCACATTGGTTACAGAAAACGAGAAACACGTTTTGAAAGAAGAAGAAACTTTTGTATTAGGGTCCAGAAATCTAACTGGTCTATTGTACAATGCCCTACCTGCACTTCAAATTGGTACTCCCAACTCCATGCTAAGGCTCACTGTGCCATTATTCAAATGAGCATCTTAACCTGAAGTTTGATTCCAAAAAACCCGAGTCCCCTGTTCTATGCCCAAGACCTCTGTTACAACGTGATGTTTCTATTTCCCAACCTGAGTTATCTGCCTGTGGATTGAATATCTCAAAATACAATCATTCATTTCCTAAATGTCTACACCATGAATCATGATAAGTAAAGTGAAACAGATGTTAAACAGATCAAGGTCTGTATTTGTTCCCACAATAGAGAATTTCCATACTAATCCACTTTTAATGTTGTCCTTGCAGAGTTTATCACCTCGATCTAACCAGAATATCTCCAAACTGATGCAGCAAATAATCAAAAATTATTTTTCTTTACTATAGAAACTATTGGTAATTATGTATTTTGTACAGTTATGACACCCTGAGTGCATGGTTGATTTTCTTTAGCTATATGTGAAATGACCGAACATTCAGCTTAAGGATATGGAAGGTTTAAGGTTTAAGGAAACCTTGTATATTGCACGGTAATTCTCTGTATCATTCTCATCATTTTTTTTATTTCTCTTTTATACTGCGTTTCTACAATGTTGTCTTTATGCCGAGTTTTTAATAAGACTTAGAATGCAAATTTATAGATTAAAGGCCATTTTGCACTTCTAGATTAATTTATGCATTAGGCTGAAATAAATTAGGAACAAATCCATAGATTCTGGTTTTTGGACTGATATCTGTCAAATCGTTGCTTAAAATAAGCTTATATATCGACCAAGGTCTTGCTAACTGTGAACTAGCACACAACCTACAATAAGCAGATTACTATGATTTATTTTAAGTGACTTTGATAGAAAAGTCTTAATTGAAGTTATTAAGGACGTATCAAGCAGTGTGAAGCAGTCCTCTGATTATAAACAGATGGTGAGTTACAACAATGGTTATAATCATTTGGCTGTGTATATTAACATCTGGTATTGTTCTTCTTAGAATTAAAACTAAATTTTCCTTTTGGATCTCCTATACATGAGTTAATCTCTTTTTCTTCATTATTTAAACCACATTATCGATCTCGGATTGCACTTTCAGAAAATAGAAATTTTTTTTCTTCTGGTAATAGAGTTAATATACCATTTCTGAGGTGCAGAGATCTCTTCAAGCCGAGTTCTACTGTCTATTTTTTTATAACAGCTTAACTAAAATCTGATGAATATTTCATGCCCGTGAGCATATTTAGAATTTTCTTGAAAAATATGGCTTGGAAGGCTTTGGACTTTCCCTGATACAGACTCTATAAAGCTCACCTAATTCATTATACCAACATTACTATTCAAGAGGCAGTCTTACAAAGTTGTACGGCTTTTTCATTTAACCTTTTCGGAAGGCATCAACCTAAAGGGTAACCCTGACTGATGTGTTTCTCCCTTTTCTTTCGTTAAACATATCTATAAATTCCTAGGGGATATTTTTTACATTGTTTTGTAGTTTTTATTTCATGCCCTTGTCTAGCAGACAATTAAAAATTTAACATATTGAATCTATAATATATTATCCTCAAAGGTCATTGACTACATGTATGCCAGGTTCATTAGCATTTTGGATAGACTTTTGTTGTTTAGGTCATTGAGTAAATCACTGTGTTGTGATACTTCACAACCCTCCATTTGTTCTAGGTAATATAACATGTTAAGTCATGGGTTGTAAGTGTTTTTGTTTTGGCAGTTAGTGGCAAGCCAATAGTTTCCAATTTTCATAGAATTCACTCGTGGAGTTTTCGGCATGGAGATCTCATTATAAATACTCATCTTTAGGATATGCTTTAATAAGCAGAACTTGTATTTGATTTTAGGATGGAAACATATTACTGTTTATATCTACTTAGCTCATGTCATCCTCGTTGAGTTCTTTTGATCCTATTTTTGTTGTCTCATTTAGGAGGTCCTTTTGCTCGTCTCTCTCTCTCTTATGTAGTGTATCCAAAGTGGGTGATCATGTTTGATCAACCTAAATCTTTCATTTTCTGTCACATTCTTTTATCTTCTCCTTAATATTTCCTTCTTTGCTCTTATTTTCATAAAATTCAAATCCATTCATCATTGTTATAAAAAAACACAAAAAAAGTTGAAAATGCATTATTAGTTTTTGTTCTGCCTTTCTTTTTCGTTCTATGTTTTTTGTTCTCCTGTTACACATATCTAATGCCTTTCAGGTGTCAACCAATACTCATGTAACCCTCTTACATCTTTATAGTGATTTCACAACGAAGCAATGGTGCTATGATATTTTTTGATTGGCCCTCAAACAAGTTGTTATCCTAATAATTAATGTGTAAGTTGTGGCAGTCTTCTGGGTTAGCTAATGACGGTTTATTCCTTGGTAGATATCAGTTTCTTTGTAGGTTTCTGGGGATATACAAGACCGTGGTTGTGCTTTTGATCATATTAATGTTTTTGAGAGACAGATACAGACCTAAGGAAGGCACCTTTTCAGCATGTTGCTCAGTCGGGCGTGGTTTAAATAGAATGGCCCATTTATTTTTTGCCTACAAGACCGTGATAGTGGTTTTGAAAATATTTATATATTTGAGACTATGATACAAACCTGTGGAAGTCATTTTTTAGCATGTTTCTCAAGCATGGTTCAAAGAAAATGGTCTATTGTTTTATTTGCCTTGCACAGAGAAAATATGCCAAGCACTACCGTGATCTTGTAGAATCCTACATTTGAATTTGGGAGTCACTTGAACCTGTTGTGGAAGAATTTTAGGTTACAGACCAAGTTTAGAGTTGTTTTAGGTTTCCCACCTGATACATATTTAAATATATTTAAATTTGGATATGCTTAAGATATTTTTTTTGTTATATTGGAAGTCTAAAGTTGTAGATGGATTATATCTGAATTTTCAATTGAGGGCATTCTTTCTAAAATTCCAAATTTGACAGTTTTTGAATGGCTTTCTTGTTATTGCTTTCATAATTTATTTTTTTGAAGTATCTCCTTATTTGAATAGTGTATATGGAAATTTAGAGTTTCCCTTAATATTTCTTTCACATTATTATATCCCTACCCAATTGTATAGGTGTTGCATAATTTGTGTTGGTTTCTTAAAAGGAAATGGAAAATTTTTGGGTTTATGTTCAGGACACTGTTCCAATTCGTCATCACTGACATAATCTTGAACAGTGCCACCCACCTGTCCTCGCATGTGTTGAACTTCTGTTGACTTTCTATTGCGATGTCATTTTCTAATTGTGTAGTGTTCCATATTTTATTTGTCCAGTGAACATGACATGCGTTGAATTTTTGCATAATGACATTACTCTACATGTCGAGATTCATATCCCCTCGAGAGTCCTAAAGCAGCCTTATGTGCAGATATTAGTGTTGGTTTATCAAAATCGGGAAATTGATTTTCTTTAAATTAACAATAATCCCCAATTTGAATTTGTAGCACTAATATTGGGTATCTTGGTTTATCTGCCTCAAACTTTAGTGATGTTAATCAACACAAGCTTTAGTTTGTGGCAACCAATATCAATTCCATTTCTAGAGGCTTGAGAGGGATTGACAACCATTTCTATATCCTTCTACTCAAATAGGTCAATGAGCCTCACTAATGCGAGCTCAAGTAATGTTATTGCCTCCTTTCGGCGTTCCCTTGCACCTCCTGGTGCAATTGCTAGTAATAAACTTTACAACTACATTCCGAAACAGGCTCACAACCCTTTTCTTTTATATGCAATGCATATATTAAAAACATAACAAAACTATGCAAATAACAAATCTATTAAAATGCTCCTGGGGTCCACAATTTATAAATGTTTTAATATATATATGAAATATATATATATAAAACATATATATGTCGCATTTAAAACAAAATATTACCAAAACCAGTGTGGGACCTTAACAAAAAACAAAACTATTCCGCCGCGCGTTATATAAAATAAAATATATAACAAAACCTTTGTCAAAACTTCAAACGAACCCTTTAGCCGTGGAGCCCGCCGGACTTCAAACGACGATAAACCATAATTCAAACCAAATTCGTGTTCCAAATGAATTCCGCCCTAATATTTTTCGGGTCTGAATTTGGGCTGGCGTATGAAGAGAGAGTTGTGACGTGAATTTATTATCAAATTCGCCCTAATCTTTTTTAGGTCTGGATTTCCACCGCGCGAGCAGCCCAAACAAAGATCCGCTCCTATCAATTTTTGCCACGTGTCCTCAATCAAAATTTTCTGTGTTCCCAGATGCGGGTGCATTCGATGGCGTTTAAGGCGATGGGACATGGATGTGGCGATTTCATATGAATCGCATTAAGTTTTAACGTTGTTCAATTAGCCGATATTTAAGTTCCAAGGTTTTCACATCAAATCGCATTAAGTTTTAACGATGTTCAAGATCGGACCTCCACTCCTGTTAGCGATTCAGCATGCTCCAATATGATCCGGCCTTCGGCTCTCATTAATGAGAGATTAATTATGACAGGCGTTCTTCGATGCCATTGCAGTCGGGTCGATAAAATGGCGTTTCGCTATGGTTTTTCAGACGATCCGCAACATTTGAATTGCAGATGCTCTCCGGTTGCTGTGTTACACTGCCTGCTCACTTTGAAGAGAAGGAGAAGTGGCCAGCTGAACTGCTGCTCAGACCTTGGTGAAAATCTGCATTTCTCTCAGTCTGGTCTATGTCTGTCTTCCTCGGTTTCTTGGAATCCTGCTTCTCTGTCTCGTCTTGTGCTCACTACTGAGACTGCACCCATGCCTCGCCTGCGTCAAAGAATGCGTTGCAGCAGGGGGAGCACTAGAGGTCAACCCCTGCGTGCTCCCTCTAGCCCCTCAACCGAGTCGTCTTCCGGCCAGTCCACCGTATGGGCTCCCCTGCTCCTCATTTCCCCACCGCTTCACCTTCTCCCACAACGCGCACTGTTCTTTTTTCCTTTAATTTCTCTCTGAACCGCCCACGAATCACAGCTTCAATCACTGTGGTTTTCCGTGAGGAGGCCCAAGTGGAGGAACAATGCACTCGTCCGACAAGTCTGAGCTCAGAAAAAGCCGGCCAGCATTCGGGCCTTCAGGAGGGGAGCGGTGGCGTGAATGTGGAGATAGCACCTAGCGATCCTGGACCTTCCGAAGGATGGTGCCGAATCATCAAGGAACCACCGGAGGAGTAGTTTGGTTAATTTGGTTTTCTTGCTTCGTGGCCCACTTAACTAGGCATGTTTTAGATTATATTACTGTGTTGGACCTCTGTAATATTTTTGAATTCTGTAAACGTTCAAGACTGGTTTCCCCGTATGAGGGCAGTCTTCTTTTTTGATTTTTTGATGACAAATTTTCCATAAGTCTGGGCAATGTTTTTGACTTCGGTCATGCTGTAATTTTATTCCCACTGTTTATAGATTAACTTTACTTAGAAAAAAAAAATGTTGCCCTATTTCTATTTTAAACCTGTTTTTTGAAATACAGAGCCATGTTTATATGATTGTTTATAGTCAAAGCGTTGCGGGGTGGTTTATTATATTAATATTTCACGGTCGAATTATGTTCATAACAATTGGAAAAAAAAATGTTGCCCTGTTTCTATTTTAAACCCGTTTTTTGAAATACAGAGCCATGTTTATATGATTGTTTATAGTCAAAGTGCTGCGGGGTGGTTTATTATATTAATATTTCACGGTCGAATTATGTTCATAACAATTGGAAAAAAAAAATGTTGCCCTGTTTCTATTTTAAACCTCTTTTTTGAAATACAGAGCCATGTTTATATGATTGTTTATAGTCGAAGCACTGCGGGGTGGTTTATTATATTAATATTTCATGGTCATTGGAACACCCACAATTCATAAAAAATATTGGAGATTTACTGTCCTGTTTTAAAGTTTCATTTTTTTTTTTTTTAAATCAATCATTGAGCCGTATACCAACGCTCAGAAGCGCTCTGCTTCCGGCCTTGAACAGAAGGCCTAGTTGGTATTGCGACGCTTTTGGAATGTGTCGGTATTGCGACACCTATGGGACGCATCAGTCTTGCGACGCTTTTGCAATGCGTTGATCTTGCGACACTTTTATACGGCGTCGAAATTGCGACAGCTTAAAAACGTCGGAAGAGCGATAGTATAAAAACGTCGGAAGAGAAATGTTAAAAATGTTGAACCACATTTCGTTGGAATTGCGACAGTTTACAAACGTCGGAAGAGCGACGTTCAAAACTTCGGACCACATTTCGTCGAAATTGTGATAGTTTACAAATGTCGAAAGAGCAACAGTTTGGGAAACGTCGGAAGAGCGACGCTTGTTTGGAAGCGACGGAAAAGGTGTCGGTAGTGCGACACTTTGTCAGTGCGTCGAAATTGCGACGTAATGGTAAACCATGTTTTGCCTATCCTTGAACTGTCGCTCTTGCAACGACTATGTGTCGGAATAGCGATGAAGTGGTTGTCGGAAATTGCGCCAAATTTTCTAGTGAAAACAGGAATTCATAAAAACATTAAAAGAATGAAAAGGTGAATTCTAGCTTAAGATCTTAATCAGATAGAAAGAATGTTTAACTTAAACATTTATTTTCCCTTTCATATGAAAAATAAGAATGATAATTAGATTTATCAACACTCATAAATCATCAGCATAAATCTAATAAACAAGTTAAGCATAAGCAAACTAATTTAGAAATTGCAACTACAAATAAATTAGGAAGTGCACTTGGCTCGGTGTGGGGACCATCCACCCTTGCCTCACTGTTAGGTCCCTATATTACTAGTTTAGCCCATTATTGTTATTAGTGTAGCCCCCTTATTGTTATTGTTGTACCTCTGTAACCCCAATATTGTTATTATTGTGCCCTTACATTGTTATTGTTAGGTCAGCAAGGATTATATTGTGGGCCCATGAACTCCTATATATAGAAGGAGGTTTTAGTCATTTGTATCATCCAATAATTGTTCATTTATGTAATTTATTGAAGGTTTCCCCCTCGAAGTGGCTGATTTCTAAGGTGTTGATCTCTCTTTTCTTCTATTTTTGGAGCAAAAATCCATAACATTTGGTATTAGAGCTTTGGATTCTAAGGTTTCGCTACTCCAAACAGGTAATCATGGAATTTTCACAATAAATTTTTTTCTACGAAGGTTCAAAACCTGAAATTTTTACAGCACGAAGCTGAAATCCTAGGAACCTCATGTAAAAATTTCAGATCTTGGTTTGCAATATTTTCGGAGATATGATCTGGGGAATTTAGGGTTTTTTCAGGCTCCTGAATTTCAACTAAAATAGTTCATCGTGGAATTTTCACTATAACGTTTCGTATACGAAGTTTCAGAAGCTAAAAATTTTACAGTGTGAAGCTGAAATCCTGAGGAACCTGCTGTTAAAATTTTAGATCTTGGTTCGCAATATTTTTGGAGATATGATCTGTGGAATTTAGGATTGTTTCAAGCTCCCGAATTTCATCTCAAAGAGGTAACCATGGGAAAAATGTCATAACTCTCTCTCTGAGCATCAGATTGGGATTCTGTGAAAAGTGGCCACAAGTATATGGATTTTATTTTTTGATATATCAATTTTAGAGTTGAAGGATAAAACAGTGACACGTGGCAAGTCGTAAAATTTCGCTCTACTGAAATAGTCCATAATTAGGTCATCGTGGGAGATTGGGCATAACTTTGTCTTGAAGAATCCAAATCAGGTCAGACTTGTAACATTCGAAAGAAGATTCAGAGGGCTACTTCAGGGCTGAATTTGAGATATTGAAGATCTGAAATCGCAGAGATAATTTAGTTTCAATGTCGAGCTCCTCAAAAGAAAGAAAAATGTGTGTATTTTTTTCGAATTACATAAGTCTCGTTTGAAAAAAAAATAGTTTGAATTTATTCCAAGGGCATATTGAAGAATAGATATCAGTATGGGGTTCTAAAATTCCCCCTAAAAATAATTCAACACCCATTAAGCCTTCAGAAGGCTCTACTATGACTCATGAAGACAAAGAAACACAACATGAGATATCAAAATTACAAGTGCAAGTTCACCAAATTTCGCTATCGGAAAGAGCAACAAAAAATGAAATGGAAGTTTTGAAGAAAGGCTTGGAAACTAAGATGGATGGTTTGAAGAAATGCATGGAAGCTAAGATGGATGGCATGGAAGTGGGCCTGGAAGCTAAGATGGATGACATGGAAGCTAATATGGATGGCATGGAAGTGGGCCTGGAAGCTAAGATGGATGACATGGAAGCTAAGATCGATGAAAAAATGAAAGACAACATGGAAAACATGAAGAATGATTTGGCAAATTTGATACAAGAAATTTTTACTAATGGCGAAAATATAGTAGAGGAAATTCATGATGAGAACAAAATAAATGTTAATCGTGATTTCATAAACTCTAATGTTGGATGGAAGAACCACCATATTCCAAAGATGGATATGAGGAAGTTTGATGGCAAGTATCCCGTAACATGGATACTACAAATGGAGCAATATTTTGATCTCAATAATTTGCAAAACACACAAAAGGTACGCATTGCAACTTTACATTTAGAACAAAATACATTTGTATGGTATCGATGGCTTTCCTCCTGTAAAAAAATTGTCACTTAGTCAATTTTTACGGAGGAAATGATAGCACATTATGAGGATACAAAAATCAACACATTCTTTAGCCATTTGATAAATCTCAAACAAAAAGGTTCAGTGGTGGAGCACATTGAGGACTTCCAAAAATTGAATATAAGGGTAACTGATATTCCAGAGGAACATAGGATTGATGTCTTCATAAGGACTTTAAAGGTTAACATCCAACATGAAGTTCGTGTTTGGGAACCTGATTCATTGGAAAAGGCATTCAAGTTGGCAAGAAAAATTGCATGTAAAATTATGGCAACAAGGAAGCCTACCACTCACATATATAAAGATGGAAGTGTTGCTACTCCAAGACTTCCACAACCTACAAGGTTGACACCACAAAAATTGGAAGAAAAAAGAGCAAAAGGACTTTGCTACAGTTGTGATAGAAAATACACTAAAGGTCATAAGTGTGCTGAGAAGAAATTATTTTACATAGATTGTGAAGAGGGAGAAAAAAATGAACAAGAATCTTCAAAAGAAGAGGATATACACTAGGAACCAACCCTAGAAGAGGAAAAACTGAGTCCGAACATATTGTGTAATGCATTGGCAAGAATTACCACTCCTCAAACTCTCAATATAGAAGGACATATCAAGAAGAAAAATGTAATAGTGTTGATTGATTCGGGTAGTACCCATAATTTTATTCATTGTAAGGTAGCCAAGGAATTGAATTGTGTCCTATTCCCAACACCAAAATGTCAAGTGATGGTGGCAAATAGAGGAACTATAAATTGCTCTGGAAAATACCATAATATCAAGCTAACCATGGGGGAATATGTATTGAATAGTCCAATGCTTTCCATTCCCATGGGAGGTGTTGATGTTGTACTAGGAGTACAGTGGTTAGAATCATTAGGGATGGTAGCTTTTAATTTTCAAGAACTTTTCTTGAAATTTTTTTTAGAAGGAAAGGAAGTCGAATTACGAGGTATCGTAGGGAAGTTGGGAAAGATAAGAAGCTCTAATTTCATGACAAAGCTCCTGAAGAAAGAACAATGAGGCGTAATTTCACAATTATGCTCACTAGAATTTCCAACATCAAAATCATCTATTTCTGCATATCTCGAAAAAGTCTTGGAAAATCATTCCAAGGAGTTTGAAACTCCCAAAGGACTCCCACCTATTTGTGATCATGATCATGCTATTCATTTGATTCCAGGAAGTGTTCCTCCAAACATCAGGCTTTATAGATATCCTTATGTACAAAAGAGCGAAATTGAACGTATGATTGCAGAAATGTTAAATGCTGGTATAATTCAACCTAGTCAAAGTTCTTTCTCTGCTCCAGTGCACAAGAAGGATGGATCATGGTGCATGTGTCCTGATTATAGTGAGTTCAATAAGCTCACCATTAAAGATAAATTTCTCATTCATGTCATTGATGAATTATTGGATGAATTACATGGAGCAATTTATTTTACCAAGTTTGATCTTCATTCAGGATATCATCAATTAGAATGAACTTTGAAAATATTCCGAAAACAACATTTCGAACTCATGAGGGTCATTATGATTTTTTGGTCATGCCTCTTGGCCTTACCAATGCACCTTCTACATTTCAAGGGTTGATGAACTCCATTTTCAAACCCTTCCTTAGAAAATTTGAGCTAGTATTTTTTGATGATATACTAATTTACAACAGGTCTTGGAAGGATCATGTTCAACATGTTGACAGGGTGCTCAAACTATTGTAGGAGAAACAATTATATGGAAAAACATCCAAATGTTTCTTTGGAGTAAAAGAGGTGGAATATTTGGGTCATATTGTATCTCATGAGGGTGTTAAGGTAGACCCTAACAAAATTAAAGCCATTAAGGAATCGAAAGTCCCCACAACCATAAAGCAGTTGCAAGGATTTCTCGAGTTAACAGGGTATTATTGCAAGTTTGTTAATAATTATGGGAGAATAGCAGAACCTCTAACAACATTATTGGAGAAAAATGCATTTTCATGGACTCCTGAAGCAACTAAGGCCTTTGAACATCTTAAAGAGGTAATGTGCCTATCACCGGTCTTAGCTACGCTAAACTTCACAAAAACATTTATTGTGGAATGTGATGCCTCAGGAAATGGAATTGATGTTGTTTTAATGCAAGAAGGAAGACCCATTTCTTTTGAAAGTCGTCCAATCAAATGAAAGTATTTACAAAAAGCTATTTATGAGAAGGAATTGTTAGCAATACTACACACACTAAAGAAATGGCGACCTTACCTAATGGGAAGAGACTTCAAGGTAAAAACTGATCATGATAGTCTTAAACACTTTTTGGAACAAATACTATCTTCATAAGAGCAGAAAAATGGGTCACAAAGATGTTGGGTTATGACTTTGAAATAATCTACAAAAAAGGGAAGCTAAATGTTGTTGTAGATGCACTCTCAAGAAAGAATTAAGAGGTGGAAGCATTGCTTTGTGCCATTTCTATTATCCAACCAGATTGGATAACCGAAGCAAGGGATGAATGGAAGAAGGAAGAAGAAGTGTGGACACTCATTCAAAAGTTGCAGCAAGATCCTAGTACATCTGATACATTTAGTTGGAAAAATTATTCCTTATTGTACAAACATTGCTTATATATTTGTAAGAATTCCCAACTAAAACAAAATATTCTTTTGTAGTTGCACACTTCTCCTTTAGGAGGACACTTAGGATTTTTAAAAACTTACCACAGGGTGAAGAAAGAATTTTTTGGGATGGCCTTAAATTTGATGTTCAAAACTTTGTGGTGGAATGTTTGGTTTGCCAGCAAAATAAAGTTGAAACAATTAAGACCTTGGGTATTCTACATATTTTATCCATTCCAAGTCAACGTTGGGAGGAGATTTCAATGGATTTTATCACAGGTTTACCTAAGTGCAAAGGAAAGAGTGTCATCATGGTGGTAGTTGATAGAATTACCAAGTGTGCACAGTTTTGTGCATTATCTCATCCATTTAAAGCAAGTATAGTTGCTACTACATTTATGGATACAATTCAAAACCTACATGGAAACCCAAAGGTTATTGTGAGCAACAAAGATCCCATTTTTACTGGAAATTTTTGGACGGAGTTATTTTCTTGTTTGGGTACTCAATTAGCTCATAGCTCATTTTATCATCCTCAATCCCATGGTCAAACTGAGATAGTGAATAAATGTTTGGAAGGATATCTTCTTTGTTTTGTATATGATAAACAAGCACAATGGGTCAAGTGGTTACCTCTCGTTGAATGGGTGTATAACACTTCCTTCCATACTGCAGCAAAAATGACCCCATTTATGGCACTTTATGGATATCATCCACTGTCCATCACATCATCTTTAAGAGAAAATTATAAGGTTCAATCACTGGAAGATCAGATCAAGCATAAAAAATGTCTCTAACTCTTAAAGGATAACCTAAATTTGGCGCACAAAATCGAATGAAACAACAGGCAGATCAACATCACAGCAAGAGAAGTTTTGATGTAGGAGACTGGGTATTTTTACGGCTACAACCATACAAACAAATGTCCCTCAAGCAAGCTAAGAAGGATAATAAATTATCAACAAAGTACTATGGTCCTTACAAGGTGTTGCAAAATATTGCATCCATGGCATTTAGTAATATACTCGTCTTCAAGTAGCATCCAGGTTTCTTCATGTTTCATGCTTAAAGAAGGTGAAAACCTTCCGGGGCCCACAAACAATATTTCCAAAACTTGATGAGGAAGGGGAAAGGTCAATATTGGAACTTGAAGCTGTCACGGAAACAAGAACTCGACAGCTACGAAATCGATCAATTTCAGAGTATCTCATCAAGTGGAAGAACTTACCCACTGAAGATTCTACATGGGAGGATGCGAATTTTATACAGAAGCACCCAGAGCTACGCGTCGAGGACAACACTTCTTTGAAGGAGAGGGGCATGTTAGATCCCTATATTACTATTTTAGCCCCTTACTGTTATTAGTGTAGCCCCTTTAGTTTACCCCTGTAACCCCAATATTGTTATTATTGTGCCCTTACATTGTTATTGTTAGGTCAGCTAGGATTATATTGTGGGCCCATGGACTCCTATATATATAAGGAGGTTTTGGTCATTTGTATCATCCATTAATTGTTCATTTATGTAATGTATTTGAGGTTTCCCCCTCGAAGTGGCTGATTTCTAAGGCGTTGATCTTTCTTTTCTTCTATTTTTGGAGTTGGTTCCATAACACTCGCACATTGAAGGTGTTTTCAGCTACTTAAAACTTTAGTCAATCAATCAGCATATAACAACAACAAATGGAATAGAACAAATCTTCAATTAGGTTTCCAAAGTTTCAGAAATAATAATGTTAAGTCATACAAATTCTACATATCTATGCCTTCAAAGTTTGAGGCTTAAACAGATAAAATATCCAGCAAATTCATCGAAAATATATTCCATAGTCATGAATATCCTTATCTTATCCAATCAGGTCGAATTCATCCATAAAATCCATTAAAATCTGGAAAATCCCATAAAATAAGAATTTTGACCTAGTTCCTAGGGATCTTCCATAAAAATAGGTCTTGTTTGACTGCCTTTGACCGAACCTATTAAAGCTTGATTTGACTGGACCAACAGGTGTACACTTAATATTAGTTCCCAAGCTTTTTAGAAATATATCCAGCTCGAGCCCAAGTGTCCTGCAAATATTCAAACCATGAGGCCATTACGAGAATTTCTGATGTTGTCCGAAAATGCACTTAAAATTCAATTTTTACAAAAACTTATAAGGATTGAAAAACTTAATTTAAATACCTGTATATGAATTTTTTGGTCAAAATAAGGTGAATATGATGGTGTATAGATGAATAGTATGGAAAATAAGATGTATTTCATAAACAAAAAGAGATAAAAAATGAGGGCCAACAACTGCAGTGTCTACATTTTCCAGCTCAACTGATGAAAAATATGAAGCAAAAAAGGTAAAAGAGATGGAGCATCATTCTCGAATATCTCACAGGAAAACAAACAAGGAATTCCAAATTGAAAATACAAAAAAAAGAGAAATAACTTGACTATCAATCCACCTCGCACCTCTAACAGGTAGAAGAAAGTAACAAAGGTAGAAAAAAAAGCTTCATTGTTTCCCCCACTAAAGGGGAAACCCACACCAAAAGTAAGTAATGATAATCTTCTCTTGGAACTAAGGGGACTAGAATCTGAATAAAGAATGATAGAAGTGAAATATTAAAAAAAAATAAAAAAACTTAGTATCCCTACTCTATGTGACTTAAATGGATGAGCATGAGGTCCTCTAAAGGAAACAAAAGCTATGGAATGGAAGTAGAAAAATATTTGTCAACGTTGGGGGGGGCTCGGAAAGTCTATGTACCATGTGGAATCCTTGTCATCTTCAAATTATAAACTCCATCAAGTCACCACATTGGATTGCAACCTCCTTTCTAAACCTCTCTTCCAATCAGGTATCTGATATCATCAATGTATACATGTTTTTTTACTTTATAGAAAAAATAATATTGCCAGGCCTCCCTTTTCGGCCTCAAAGAAACAGAATTTGGAACTCTCAACATCTTTAGGGGTACTTCAACACCACCTTTAACAACTTGGAGAAAAAGGTGTCTCCCCCATCAGAAACCCCTTTTAAGAGCACGAGGAAGATTTCATTAACTATATAAAATTAATGGATATCAAGCCCTCTAGCCTCCATTATACTTGGAATGATAACATATTTGTACCAAGCCATATTGATGTGCATCTAGATCATTTTTTATTTCAGATGCCTTCCTTTCACATAACCTAAATATTAGCTCTTCTATTCTCCCTTGGAATGGGTCTGATCATTTCCCTATCAAATTGAATTTATCTCCTCCTTCCAATTCGGACCAATTCTCTTCAAATTTATCCCCTTATGGATCTTGAACCCAAGTTTTCATGAAATGGTATCCTCATCATGTCGATTCTAGGTTGATGGAAGTTCAATCCAGATATAAAAATCAAAAGACTCAAAGGGAGTTTCAATTCCTAGATTGTTGAATCTCAGACTTACTAACAAGAATCTATCCAAGATCTAGACATAAGATAGTGAAAATCCAATCTTCCATCGAATCTAAGTCAATAATAAATGAAACATTTCTCCAGAGAAAAATAACCTTTGCAAGAAATCACTCTCTTTTGAAAGAAGAAGAGGAGTACTGGAGACTTAAATCCCACAACATATGGCCCCAAGATGGATACAGAAACACAAAATTCTTTCATAAGTAACCCAAGAATTGAGAAAGAAAAAATAATATCAAGGAAATCATTGTATGAGGGGCTAAAGTGGACAATTTTAAACAAATTAAAATGGAATTCATAGCCCACTTCAACAAGCTTTACACCAGTCGAATGCCCCATCATAGGTGGTTGAGCCTTATATGTTAGATCAAACCCTGAAGTTGATAATAAAAGACATGAATTGTTGGCTTACAACTCCACCCACTGAAGCGGAAATAAGAAAGGCAGCCTTCTCATTTAGCGCAGATAAAACCCCTAGGTTGGATGGGTTTTATACTCACTTCTATCGACACTTTTGAGATATTATTAAAAGAGACCTATGCATAGTGATAGGATACTCATTGAAACAAAAATATGGAAGAGGTGGCATTAACTCGTCCTTCCTAGCATTAGTTCCAAAGGAATCCAATCCTTCCTCCTTTTCTTGATTCGGTCCTATATCCCTATGTATTGGCTCTTATAAAATCATAGCAATGTTTAATGTCTCTTATAAAATCATAGCAAAGTTATTGGAAGAAAGGCTTAAGAGAATCCTTCTAGAAGTTATCTCTAAAACTTAGGGAGGATTTGTGCCTGGGAGACATATCATTGATAATATTATCCTAGTCCAATAGGCTATAAACTCAAGTCACTAAAAGGGGAGACAAAGGAATGGTCATAAAAATCGATATGGCCAACGATTTTGATCTTGTCAGACACAAATTTCTCCTCAAAGCAATGGGAAAATTGGCATAGGCTCTCCCTGGATCACTATGCTAGCGAATGGTCGAGTTGTTAGCTTCTTTAAAGCTTCCTGAGGTCTCTTTCAAGGCTTCTCATTATCTCCCTTCTTATATTTAATTATGGTAGATACCCTTAGTCATCGCTTGGAGCATGAGATATCAATTCCTACCTTCCAGGGCTTCGTTATGATCAATATATTAAAAGTTCCAATCACTCTCAGTTTGTAAATGATAGAATCCTTCTTGGAGGAGCATCCTTAATTATTGCAAGAATATTTAAACAAGTCCTGGATTACTTTCTTCTAGCCTCTTGAAGTTTGCTGAATTCTGCAAAATCCCAAATTTACTCATGGAACATATCATTTTTCAAGCAAAAGAAAATCAGTGATATTTTTGGATTTAGTATTGTGGAGGGCTGTAAGGAATTCAAGTACTTTTGCATCCTCATTTGTCTCAGATCTCATCCACCTTAAGCCTAATAAAATGTTGTTTCGAACGTTAAAATCAAGTTTGACTCATGGGGAGCCAGATGGTTAAATATGGCAGAACGAATTGTCCCCACAAAGGCTATCATGTATGCAATTCCCCTGTATCGATTTCTGCTCTTTTAGCTCTTCAATATATTCTCCAATATCTAGGAAAATTTATCAAGAATTGTTTTTGGGAAGGTGGTAAAAACTTTACCAAAAAATTCCATTTGGTAAAATTGATGGGTTGCACTCCTATTAATAACCAAGTTGAAGATAAACTAGGTTGGAAGTCTCATGAATATACAATTAGGAAGGGATATGAAGAATTGTTACTTTCTATGCATGTGCCCCCAAAGTCCTTTATTTGGAAAAAAAATTGGTCTAACAATGTTATTCCTACATTAAATACCTTATGTTGGCTTCTTGCTCACAAAAAAATATTGACCTATGAAAACATTAAAAGAAGTGGCATACAAGGTCCTTCCTGCTACCCTTTAAGTGACAGCAAGAAGAAATGGTAGTCTGGCTCTTCCTATCATGCCCTTATACTAGGCGAGTTTGGATCGTAGCCCTTGACCCTTTATTCTCCCACATCAAGTGGCCTCATGACCTCCTAGTATTCATCTCATCTAGGCATAAACATTACATGGGCTCACTCTGTGGGAAACCGAACCTTAAGTGGCTATGGATCTATCTCCCCAAATACATTGGTTGGAAAGTTTAGTTATCTCGAATAAACGTTATATTAAAAAATATCAACCTATATCTAAAGACAACCTCCCTAAAGGTTGTGTGTGTGTGTGTGTGTGTTTGTTGAATTCAACAAAACACAAACAAGCACACAAGATCCTCTCTTAGATCATTATAAGTAGTAGTGGATGGGCCTATGGATTTTTCCTATTAATAATTTTCCCATTTCCACTCTTAAGTCTTGCCCAGCCGAGAAGACCTGGATGTTTTGTCTCTCAAATGTTGATATGGAGAAATGGAAAAAGGAGAAAAAAAGTTGGCTTCAATTCAATGGAGCATCTAAACCGAATCATGGGGTGGCAAGAGGGGGAGGGTTTTTCTTTAACCTCAAGGGAATACTAAAAATTAAGTACTCCTAGGAACTTGGGAAGAGGACCAATGATCAAGTTGAAATACATGGCATCTTGCTTGGATTATGCTTGAAAAAATACATGGATATCTCTCTAATCAAACTCCTTGGGGGCTCCCTCACAATAAATTATTTGTGCATAGGCTCCTTTCTAAATCATAATCATCTCAAGCTTCTCCTTCAAAGAATTAATTGTGTCATGGATTCCTTCCCCCTCAAGTCCTTTCATGTCCTTAGCCTTGGAAATTGACAGTGGAAGTTATTAATCTTATTTTCCTTAAACTTGATATTTGCTTATGAATCTTATTTATCTTCTTTATGTTCTTTAGTTAGATATTTTCATCAAACAATATCAAGAAAAATAATAGTAACAATAGAGGACACAGATATTAGGCTCTCAGCCAAGGAAAAACCCCTCCAAGGGGAAAACCCGGAAACTCTTCTCTTATTAGAATCTACTTCAGATGACATACAAAGACCCAAACCCTAGACCAAGTCCTCCTTCAAGTACCAAGTCGTCCCTTTAACGAGTCCTTTGATTTTGCATCAACCAAATTCAAACTTCTAGCTTCAAAACTGCAACTCATCCTGCAATTTTGTGCTTGTAGCTTTTCTAGAAACCTTAATCCAGCCTCCTCCTAAGATCTTCCTAGGGAAAGACAACTGTACCAAGGCCAACAAGGTCAAGGTAGGGCTTTTTTTATTCTAGCTACAAGATTTTTCACTTTGTTCTTATACAACTCATACCTGCAATTTCGACCTCCTTTTGCAACACCAAAAACCCTAGATATTCGCACGTGTGAGAGAGATAGAGCCAAAAAAACTAGAAGTTTTGTTCTTCTTCCTTCTTCCTTCTTTTTTACTTCTTTGAACTTCATATCAAACTCTTTTTTGTAGATCGAACTTGTGGAGTGAGGGTGTCCAAATGAGGTCAAATTTATTTTCTATATAGCTTTCTCAAGGGGTTAAATTTCCTCCTTTAGGTCGACTCGATGTTCCCAGGGCCAACTTTTACTTTAGGAGTTTCCCAGACTTTAGACTCAAAATAATTCTTTTTACAATTACACTTAGCCTGGAAGGGTCTTATAAACATGATGTTGACTCTTTAACTCAAGACAATAAATCCTAAGACCTAACAAACACTAGAAGCACGAAGCTTCCCTATATAAGCTTCCCTAATCCATATGACAGTCTAAATATTAGTGCCAAAGATTTAAAAATGCGGTGTTTAAGGAAAGGTGTTGTGGCTTGTAGTGAGGATGCAACCCATGCAATAAATATTCCCCCAAGGATGTCGCACGCATTAAGACCTGCAACAAGGCAACATGCTTGGTATCGATCTGACCTCCCTCTAGGATTATTAATCGTATTCAGGATGGGTGCCATTATGAACTATAATGGCATTCTAATGGTCTTTTTGTGGTGGGATATCTAAGTTTAAGGTCAATTCAATGGCCCTCGTTCACTTCTCCCACCAATATTCTACTCTATTTGAGCACTATGTGCCTTTGTCTAGCTATATTCAATTGAAATGAATGGAATTCTCTGAGAATCTCCACAGAAACTAGCTTCCTGGTTATGTTTGCAGCAGTTGGGAATTTAGGATGTCCTTACTTGGTGTATGCAGGTGTGAATTCAGGATTTTCCTAACCTCGGATCAGCCTCCTTCACAATCATTTTGTGTGGGAAAAATTCAAATTAGTTCAGCTTGTATCAATTTCACTAGACCGTTCATTCCTATATGTCTGAGCTATTATGTGCAAGTTCATTTTCCTTAGCAGGGCCCTCCTACCCACAGATGTGAATTCTGGATTTTCTTAACCTGGGCTCGGTCTACTTCTTAGTTATTCTGTGTAGGCATAATTCGAATTAGCTCGACCTGTGTCAATTTCACCAACCCATTTGTTTATGTATGTTGGAGAGCTTCTATGCAAGTTTGTGTTCCTCAACAGGGCGCTCTACTCATAGGTATTCCTCTTCCTTCTGTGTGTTACTCTATCACTTTCGCTTCCAGTCATTCTCCATTGCTCCTCTTATACAAGGGAAAGCCTTCTATGTTCTTTAGTCTCTCTAGGTGGGGCCTCTTGGTCAATGTGAAATATTGTGTTGGCACACTGCGAATATTCTCGATAGTTGATCTTTTCTAGTCTGTGGCTAGTAATTTCCCATGTTGCTTCCCTCTATCACCCTCCCGTTGACCCTCCAAACCAACTGCTCCCTCTCCTCGCAAAAATTTGGCTCCTCTTCCCTCGTCATCATATTATTTTTGGCAAGAGAGTTAAAGTTTTTGTTGTAGGGGGTAATAACATCTATTGACAATGCACCCAATACTTAGAAGCTCTTGAGTTGGACAACATGGACATCAAGTAGAAACTACAATAGCAAGTTCCAAACTCTATTTCCCTCCTTGATGAGATTCAAACACTCAAAGCAAGCTTAGCCCACCAAGAGTTTCAACAACACTTGGATGAGTCGAAGTGGTAGCTCATAATCAATGAAAAATCAAATTGTAGATAGGAGTGCTTATAGCCGAGCTACTTGAAACTTGTTGCTTGACCTTAATCAACCACTAGAAGATGCTCTGGATGATTTTCATTCTTCTTTATGATGTGCTCATAGGGCAGATACGTGAAGATGGGTTACACTTTTATGAGAATCGGGGGCCGAAAACTTTTTTTGGCAATAGTTCGGCCAGACTCGTGATTCCGTTTAGATTAACGACGCACTCACGGCGTGGGCAAACAGAATTTTTTCCGGAGATGGGAAAATCGACAACAAAAGTTCGGCCGAACTTTTACTTTTAAAATAGTTCGGCCGAACTAGTTTCTATAAATAAATCGCCCGCAAAGTTTATTTGTTTACCGATCTCTTTGTTTGCGCGTATTTTTGTTACTGCTACTGCTGGTCTGTCTGTTCGCACGTTTTCGCTCCTCCCGTCCGCGCTGTTGGTCTACTGTAGGTCTATTTTTTCGCGCGTTTTTGCTCCTCCCGTCCGCGCTGTTGGTTTACTGCAATACCAGGTATGGGAAATTAAAATGGTGTATAGTTCTGTTATAGTCGAAAATATTGTTTTAAATGGTTGCTTTTCTGGTTATAGTCGAAAATATGTCGATTCTTTGCTTTTCTGGTTTTAAGTCTTTGATCATTATAATAATTCGTATATTGTTGATTTATTGTTGATTTGTTGATTTTTCTCTATGTTTCTGAACGCCTGCTGTAGCAGACCTCAGACGTCCTTGTAAGTCCCAACCCAGAAAGACAACACTCTGTTTTTTTTCCCCTATGTCTTAGCTGGTAGATTTTAAGCTGACTTAAAACACACAGAACAACAACGTGTTTTCTTTACATTTCAACCCCTACTGGATCATCCTACATTTTTCATTTAACCCAAAAAAAAAAAACATCTCCTAGTTTTTTTTTCAGATTTATGTGTTGATCATGGACTCTTGTAGCTCACTGCTCATAAATATAAATTCACCTCTTCTACCAAGGTCTTACACACAGTAGTGTTTTCACTGCTTTTATTTTCAAATGGTATTTTATCGAAAATTACAGCATCCCATGAGTCATGAATCTCTTTTCTGCTAATAATTCATGAATTTTTCCAGTTTTCGTGCAAATTAATTTGGGTTGGTTTTCCCTCTTTTGGATAATCTTGGCAGCAGTATTATTTCACATGTGTTGCAGCACGGATGTACCAAGTTTTCAGGTCTGGTGGCCCTCGTGGCTTTTGACCATTACAATTTCTTGTGTAACTGTCTAAGATTTATGAGTCATATTTTGCACGATGATCCTCAAGTCGTACACACAGTAGTGTTTTAATTGCTTTTATTTTCAAATGGTATTTTACCGAAAATTACAGCGTCCCATGAGTCGTGAATCTCTTTTCTGCTAATAATTCATGTATTTTTCTAGTTCTCGATCAAATTACTTTGGGTTGGTTTTCCCTCTTTTGGATAATCTTGGCAGCAGTATTATTTCACGTGTGTTGCAGCACGGATGTACCAAGTTTTCAGGACTAGTGGCCCTTGTGGCTTCTGACCATTACAATTTCTTGTGTAACTGTCTAAGATTTATGAGTCATATTTTGCACGATGATCCTCAAGTCTTACACACAGTAGTGTTTTCACTACTTTTATTTTCAAATGGTATTTTACCGAAAATTACAGCGTCCCATGAGTCGTGAATCTCTTTTCTGCTAATAATTCATGAATTTTTCCAGTTCTCGTGCAAATTACTTTGGGCTGGTTTTCCCTCTTTTGGATAATCTTGGCAGCAATATTATTTCATGTGTGTTGCAGCACGGATGTACCAAGTTTTCAGGTCTGGTGGCCCTCGTGGCTTCTGACCATTACAATTTCTTGTGTAACTGTCTAAGATTTATGAGTCATATTTTTCACGATGATCCTCAAGTCTTACACATAGTATTGTTTTCACTGCTTTTACTTCAAATGGTATTTTACCGAAAATTACAGTGTCCCATGAGTCGTGAATCTCTTTTCTGCTAATAATTCATGAATTTTTCCAGTTCTCGTGCAAATTACTTTGGGCTGGTTTTCCCTCTTTTGGATAATCTTGGCAGCAATATTATTTCACATGTGAAGCAACACGGATGTACCAAGTTTTCAGGTCTGGTGGCCCTCGTGGCTTCTGACCATTACAATTTCTTGTGTAACTGTCTAAGATTTATGAGTCATATTTTGCACGATGATCCTCAATGTACTACAACATTTTCTTTAGTCCATGTGTGTTCTGTGTTTACATTTACATTTTTGTTCGCTTTGAAACCATCTATACAACTTTTCATTTGTTTCAATAGGAATTAACATATTGAAATATTAATTGTATTTATGTCTTGTGTGCTAAGGAAGGGAGGTCATGAACCTTATGGGAAGAGATAGTATTTGTTAAGTTAGGAGGGATACTTTTTATGAGATAGAATTAATTTAAAATGCTTCTTAAGATTATGTAACTTTCGAACCATAATTACAATTTTTTTTTTTTTTTACTTATCATTTAGTTGCTAAAAGTTGAAGAATTTATGTTGGTAAATAATTAATTAGGTCTATTTAAATCATTTACCACTTTTGGGTTTTTCGTTTTCGTGGTTTCATTCATAATTTCACTTTTTTGCATTGTCAATTTCAATTTTTCACACCACATGTGCACAGTCAAAGGACCTACGGTCTTTCCCATACCAAAGTATGTTCTTAAACATGTTTTCTTGGTTATATGGGTGATTTAGAAATGATTGGGAGAGCGAAATTCCTCATTTAATACACAATATGTTTGGTTCATGCCACTAAGCCAATAATTTTAAATTCAATTGACTTTTAATATAACCAACTAAATCCTGCAAAAAAAGAATAAAAAAATTTATGCTAGGGTTGTGGATTTAGGCATTGAAACAACACACCATGATATTTCAAATTTAAAAATAATGGTTTGAGTCCTAGTTAGCTTAGAATCCTATCTAGAGGTTTGTTTTCAAAATAAGGATGCACTCCCATTGTATTCTCATGATTAGGTTGTAATCATGAGGCTCTCGCTCAAGAGTGGACCTTCCCAAAATCTTGTGACGTCTTGTCACAAAAAAAACCATCAAACTGAAAAACACATCATGCAAGAAACATAGTTCACTGACATATCATTTTTCTCCTTCAAAGAAAAAAAATTCACATCATGTGAATATATCCATGTACTCTTACATATTGGTGTACAAAACCATCAACCAAACACAAGTCGACAAAACATGCCTCTTCAAACAACTGACTCTCAAGTCAAATAATAACATGTACAAATTTCCATATTTGTTGCATCTAAGTGTGTCAACATAACTCTACTTTCAACATCTTGCTTCATGCAACATGCACCATACTTTGAATTTGCAAATAAATTCATGAAACATCAAAATACATGCAAGGCCTTAATTGGATAAGAAATCTAACCATTACCAAACCATTTCAATGGTGCTTCTTTCAGCTGCACTTCATCATCATGTGAATCATCCTGACCCTCATCGATTATGGAATCCTCTTTTCCATTCTTGTCAATATCTCTTTCCACCTTCTTCAAATGTCGTGGATGACTTGTTGGATACAAAGTCCAACACTTGTCTACAAGGTGACCTTTCTTATGGCAATGAGTGCAAAACAATTGCATCGTATTTTCAACATCATTTTCCTTGTCCAATGGGCCTTTGACTTTTTGCCTCATTTATTTAGAAAGTTTCATGTGCATGGATATCTTCTTCTAACATCTATAAACATTATGATTATTCAAACCGCAAAAGGAACATGCAAAATTTTCCAAATATTATGTGAATATTTACCATGTTTATCATAATCAAAAGCAATTTGATTAAAGGAAGATTTATACCTTGAACATTCACCTTTGTCGCCTTCTTGAGGAGGTGAATTTGATGAGATAGTGGCTCTCCTCGAAATACTAGCAATGAATTCAATGACTTTAGAGATTTCAACATCCTCTTCTTTTACATTCTCATTAGCTGCATGATTATTAACATCTTCTTGCAAAGTGGGTGTCATACTTTTCCATTTATCATGAACACAAACTTCACAAGCTTGAGGTAATGAACACGAAATGAAATTCCTTCTTGGAACAGCTTCATGTGCCTCATTGGCTTTGGAGCATTCTCCATCATGTTTTCCATAACCAAGACCCAAATAATTAGGCCTTTCCTCAACAACATTTGGCTCAACTATGCCTTGTACATGTTTTCCTTTAACCCTTTACTTTCATAGCCCATTTTAATCAAAAATTTGGACCTTATTCCTCTATTGTGTCTCTCAAAATCACGTACACATTCACTTTGAGAGGAAATTGAAGACAAACTTGAATTGCATACCTCTTTTTCATTCACATACTTGGCTAAGGCTTCCTTTGCATCATAGAGTTGAATCTCCATGTCATGCATCCTTGCTTGGTTTTCATTTGCAATATGTAGTTGAGTCTATCTCATGCATATTTTCAAGAATTTCTTGCTTCTCCTCATTCTTGGAAATCAACTTCTCTTGAAGGATAATGTTCTCCCTATTATCTTCATACATCTCTTGCACCATATCATTCATGATGTAGAGCTTCTGCAACATCTCTTTATCAAAGATTTTTGTTAAGGAAGACTGATTAAAAGAGATACTCGATGAAGCTTCCATCACACTTGTAATGCATAAAAATATTCTTTGTCGTGATTTTAGAACTGAGCTCTCAATATTGACTTTCTCTTCACACACAAACTTGCACACAACTAAACTCTCCTTGCATAAATACAAAAACCAATAGCTAATTCTTCTAGCTAACCTTGACTAAAATGAGCTAAATTGTACTTTGATACCAACTTGATTTGAATACATGGACAAACTAGTTTTGTTGTGCTATCTCCCTCATCAGTTAAATAAAAATGTGTAAATAGGATCATCTAAAGTTAGCCAATTGGGAAGGGGTTTATGTGTCAAGCTTTAAGTGTATTTTGTGAGAAATTTATGAGTTAATTAGCTTTTAAAAACTCATGTGTACAACAAATAAAATGCAAAATTTTTTCCCTCAATCCAGATTCCGATCATTGGACATGTAAGAGGAAGAAAGAGGGAATTCACTTTTCAAATTCTAGACCTTGTCTAAACCAAAATAAACTAGAGGTTCGGTTTAAAAATACATTCACTTATTTGGAAAATTTCTAGCTACCAAAAGTCCATATGCCAATCTACCTCCTAAGAAATCCATTTATTACACCACTGGTTAGTTTTTTGTCTTCCTATATTCTTTATCAACCTCTTCTAGTGATTCTTGAAATGTGGATACTTAAATCCTTCCTAAAAATTTGAACTCTAAAACGAGAAGACATACAAGGTCATTTTAAGTCATTCCTCTACCCAATTATAAAAACCAAGTGAATATTTCTACATATTGATTTCTATCCCATAAACTATACAATATAGGTCAATTTTTTCCTTTAACTTATTTAAATATTGTTAGCGCACAATTGTTCAATGGTCTGATGAAATTTCATTGATAAAGGCATGATTATGCCAATCCATGTTGCATATTTCCATTAACAATGTTTACATACATGTAAAACAATGTTGTCTCTGCTTTTATGTTATTTTGAGTTTGCTTTTAGTGCTGAAATTGGAATATATGATATTAATTTATGACTTGCAATTATAGCTACTGAGATATTATTCTTTTTCTCTACTATATTGTTATTTCTAGTCCTCTGGGTGCTTTCTTCATTTTTATTTTTTTACTAATTGAAGGGATTCGTAATTCTATATTTTACCATATTGCTTGCTAGTTCCATGTAGATTTAATTGACATATAATAGGTGGTTTCTTTTTTTGGGATGTCTGTAAAGTTTTTGGCACATCATATTGAATTTCTCTAATGTGTAGCTCCCTAACATTCAGATAGCACCTTCATTGAAAAATGTGAGGGGGGTTTCAAATTCACATTGGATAACACCCTCCTCTGGGATAAAAAAGTTTAAAAAACACAATAAAAAAGAAACAATTAGTGACGTCACCAAAAGATGTAGCCTCTTCAAGGTATCATATCCTCTCATCAAGGTCAAGAATCTATTCACCAAAAATGTCCTATGGAAATGATGGTTTAAGAAACAAAACCAGATAAAAACCTTCAGTGAGAACAACAAAATCTAAAACCTCTTCAAGGTCTTCAATCTGCTCGTAAAGTTAAATTGTGTCTTGATCAAGTCCAACAACAAAGAAACATTCAGTGACAACACCAAAATCTACAACTTCTTCAACGTCTTATAAACCATCTTCAAAGTCAATATTGTGTGCATCAAATTCCTTAGCAAGGTCATCAATGGAGTCATCAAAACTACTATTTCAAACTTCAATGCCAAAAATAAGTCAAAAGAATTCAATTTCTCCTCCAAAACCTTCTTCTTTGAGCAAAGCTAGCATCATGTCGTCGATAAATTCAATAATTCCACAAGGAAATTCTATCAAAGTTAAAACAAATCCTTTTCATCCATATTTAATGCCTACTTTTTCAGGTGGAACACCTCCAAATTTAAGGACCACAATGCCATAAAAATACAACTTTACCTAATAGGTGTAGACCTAGAACCCCCAACTTTGCGTGACATGTACAACTGAAGATCCTATGGTAAGTAGTGTGAGAAGAGAGTCATGGTCACTGAGTTGAGAAAGAGAAATAGTTTGGTATGACAACCTTACTTGTGATAGGTCTAGCTAGCAGACTACCAAACTACATGGTAATGGCATTCAAAATGTGAAAATTCCCATTTCACTTGGAAATAAGATGGTAGAGAAAGGTATAGATGAAAGGAGATATCTATCTATGGTAAAGAAATCAAATAGTTCTATCAATTCCACCTTTCAACTCTAAGAGACATTGAATTAAATTTCATCTCAAGACAGGGCTTTGGGAGGACACTCTCAAAGCCAACCTTCGTTATGGCTTTGAAACACATGGTAAGTATTGACTCAGCAACCTTATTTGCATAATTTTTTCTAGCATGGACCTTAATTTCATAGCCTTCTTTTTCCTAAAATGAATGCAAATTTCTTTGCAATTTGGCTTGCAACATTCATAATTCATGCTCATGGAACATGAATGTGTTGCAATTGTGATAACATCTGCTGTATGCAGAAGCTTTAATAAAAAATGATCGAAAATGACATTTTTGCTCTGTTTTTTTCAAGATTTAAGGAAAATTACACCAAGTAGCTTCCAGCCTCATATGACCATCATGTCAAACTCATCTCAGGGTATTTTTCAAGTAAGAGCCACCAAAAGCAAGCAATCTAGTATACATGACTCTCCAATTTAATTAGCAGCAATGACAGTTCTAAGTATGGTGCAAACATTTCTCCAGATCCTCAATGGGGCATGTTTGATGACAATAATTTGGGGAGTGAGAGAGGGAGATGGTAGGAGAAAAAATTCAAAGAATCCACGGGAAATTGAAAAATATATAACTAATAAGGTTTTGAATAAGATCAAACTAAAAGTCCACAAGATAGGAAATAACTTGTGTTGGATTGAGTTGCTACCCGGATAATAGATGACATCTGGCATAATACTGTACACATTTTGTGCTTAACATCATGAATATTGTTAGTAATGGGTAGTTAGTGTGCATCAATTTCAGTGTTCAATCATCATGAGGATCATGACATCATGTCCTACCATAGCTTTTTTCCTATTCATTTCTATAGTTCTAATGCGATGGATGTTCTATGGAAGAATGTTTGAACATGATGAATCCTAGTTTCAATGTTGAAAGTTTTTTTTCTAATTCATTTTCAATATAAAATGCTTCCTTTAACTATCAATAAAATATATTACATGTTATTAATGTCACACAAAATGGTTCCCAATTGAGAAGTCTCAACGATTGAAAAAAGTCATGTGAAAATCCCTTGTATCTATAAAAAGTTGCCCAACAACATAAAGCCTATCAAAATTGAAACGTGGAAATAAATTTTAGAAGCAACATTTCTTTAAATCTACTTGAAATAAGAAGGGGAAAAACCAAAATTCTTTCCATAAAGGCAAAAAATCAATTTTCATAGATTTCCAAACAATTCACTATCATGATGAAACTTGCAATTAAAGGGGTACCTTATTTGTCATTAGGAATGGACCACAACCATTATTATTTCCCTAAAAAATTGTGATAATGTAAATTCAAACATCATTAACATGATAAAAATATTTGGTTGGCTTCTTATTCTTTGAAACAATGAGGAAAATTGTTAACAACTTATCAATCTGGGGTAGTGGTGGAGGACTACATGGACTAGCTATGGTGATTCTCGCCTTTAGCAATCAGCAAAATTAGATTCATGACTTGGCCTTCTACTAGAATTTTGTGATTCCATAGAGAAAGCAGATCGGGAGTATGAGAACCAATAAATTGTTTCCTGCTCATAGTGCAAAGAGATCCCCTAAATATTCTTGCAATTGGCATAGATATTGCACATCCTACTAACTTTTTCATTTGAAAAAAAAAATTGCATCTAAATAATGAAGTCTTGCATATGTAGTTTATTTGTTTTCCGAAATAAAAATTTGACCATCTTAGCCATTGTTAAAATCTAAACAAGAATTATTTATTCTCTTACACACTTGAGAAATAGAATTCCATCTCTAATAATCTATTGAGGTCTATGGAAGTTAATGGCCTAAGACACTTTGTAACCTAAGAGAGAAACCTGTTAGGAAATGGGTGAAGTTGGTATTACACACCCAATTGGATAACCTCGAGGAGAAAATATTTCTCCCACTTTATTTTTTGGCATAACATAGTAAGTGTTATTCACTAGCATGTATTTTGTAAAGGCCTTGACCTAGTTCCCATTCAACTCCATCCACCAGGTTGTAGAGGATTCCAAGCCTAATTTCATGAAAAGTAAGCTGGGGATGATCACATTGACCTGCTTGATGACGTGTCTATGAAGATTAACTACCTTGAACTATTTTTTTGCGTAGGGAAAGAGACACATTCCCATGTCTGAGCATGAAAACGTTCTTTGATATTGTTAATGTCTCTAGTGTTTACTTCTACAAGTTCTATAGGTAGAGTCTGTAAAGGGCCAGGTAGCCTCTGGATCTCATCTTTTATGAAAGGTGACATATCTAGTAAATGCCCCTACAGTCAATCTCTGGAATGGATCTAAATAGAAGTTCTTCATTTTAATATCCATAAAACACAATAAATTTAAGGTAAATTATGTACATGTGTCATTTCTCCAACAAACTAAAGTGTATAAGTGGTAAATTTTATACTAAGTGTGCTCCCACCATGTAAAGCGCAATTTGGTGAACTTATCATTTTTATAATTTATTTTTTTTCTTAAATTGAGTTTCACACATCAATTATTACTTTGAAAGTTGTGTTCTACATAATTTGTGTACACTAAATTACAAATTGATTTTCTGAAATCTATTTTGTGTAAATAACCACCAATAGATATATATATCATGGAGGATGAACGACGAAGATCAGCCAAATCCCATATGGAGGTTCAGGGATCGGGGGATGTTCACGGTATTTAAATATAATCTTAAATCTCCATACATGTGTGTACATATGGAATTGATTTTTTATTAACTTTGAGTTAAATTAGTTGTTAATAAGTTTCATTTTTAAATTTTTAGGAGGTAAGAGGAGAAGGGTTTCTACTCCATCCATGGAGCGTGCCCATGGTTCAACCAGTTGTGGTATGGTTCACGCAATTTAATCAATGAATATGTATATGTATTTATATATACACATGAATGTATTTTTCAATTAATTATAAATTCGTATTTGTTTATGAAGCTTCTCTCTCGTCTCGAGAGGTTGGTGGTGGTTCAAATCCACATAGAGGGCCATCAATGAGTGGTAGCAGGTTGCGTGAAGGGGGTGATATTTATTCCCCCGAAGGCCGATCAACGGCTGCTGGTTCTCAGCAGGGTCATTTTGGGTCTAGTTCTCAGCAGGGTCGTTCTAGGTCTGGTTCTCAGCAGGGTCATGTTGGAGAAGATGCTAGCCAACAACGTCAAGGTTGCCATCAATTTCAATATTTTTTTCATTAAATTTGTACAAATTTTTTACATGTGTTTTTCCTAATATACATAATTTTATATATATTGATGCAGAGGCCGAAAATGTTCCAACTAGTGGTCAAAATAGACGCGGGGCAGACCACTACATTCAAGAAGAAGGTTGTCTACCCAGCACAACTTATCCGGCCGACATTACTGATATACCATGGGAAACCAACATGGCGTAATGCACCTTACAAAGGTGTGAAAGACTTTATGAAAAATTGCAGAGAGATATCGTGGCTTTGTCTCTACCTACTGAGAGTCGACAATGATTTGAAATAGTTACACATTCATTGGCCGAAATTGTAAATGTGTACAAAAATCTTGGGTCAACGACTGATACATTTATAGAAGTGATGAGAAAGAGAAAAGAAACAGTAATGGGTCCAGATAAATGGGAGGATGTAAAACAAAAAGTTACAAAAGAAGTGGCCAAGTCAACGTTTAATTTCAAGGAAGGGCCAAAAATAAAAATGTTGAAGGTGCAATATTTCAAACACCCAAACATAGCTTGTTATTTGTATGATAGGCACCTTGCGGCCTATGGAAGGCTCCCATGGAACGACGAGGTTCCTTTTTATTTTGCACAAATGTTTTATGCAGAATTTTGTTTGGGTATGAAACCCAACTACAATGACCTTCCATCAGAATTTGTTGGCCCGGTGAAAGGTCGATTATATGATCGTAAGAGCACTAAGCAAGATGTGGAGTTGCCTCGCCCTGAGCCACCATTGGTGAGTCGACCTTTTCGGGTCGAAACTCTGCGGTCAGATATGGATGCGACTTCTCAAATAAGTCGAGAAGCAAGGGATGTTATGATCGACAATGTTTACAGTGGATTGGGTGGAGTCGATGTTTGTTTAAATCGACAAAGAGCACGTGAAAATGCACGTGCCAATTTTGTGTATTGTATAGATGAGGTGATTGACAACATGAATGTTGAAGATCTTCGAATATATGCAAAAAATTGTCGCAATGGTTTGCAAGACCTAATTCTTCATGAGGAAAAGGGCACCGAAACGGTATGTTTTAATGACCTTAGGGTTTGAAATTATTTTAACATACATATACATGTGTACAATTTGTAATAAATACGTGTATGTATACATTTATTTGTATGTACATTATTCTAACAAAAATGTATGATTATATGTTAAAACACCATTTGCAGTTCTCACACATGATGCGTGACGAAAATGTTAATATCACGTTCGGGACCTCTGGTTCAAACAATGCAGATGGGTCTGACCATCAAGATATGTTGGAAAATGTTAGTGTTTTTTAAGTGATTTTAAAATAAATAATTGTGCACACATGTACATGTATATATATATAATTTGATAAAATGTTTTAACAGATACCGATTCCGTCCGATGTTTTTGGGATGGCGGTACCTTCTTCTTCCTTAGGAGATGTACCTTCTACTTCCTTGGGAGATGAGCCACAAGTATGGACAATTTTTCACAAGTTTAAAATTTATGTTTAAAAGTTATATATATATATATTCTACCTCAAAAAGTTCCATTAAAAATTGAGATATATATATATATATAGAGAGAGAGAGAGAGAGAGATCTATATTTTGAGTTATTTAAAATTTTTTGAATTTAGGTTCCTATAGAAGATTTCTTTAATCCAGGGACTCTAGCGATGGAGATAGGAACATTCACAACATTTGAACAAGTTGTCTTTAGTTCCTTTTTTTAATATTATTGAAAATAAGTTTATATATGTACACGTGCATTTTCATTTGAAAGTTTTTAATATATATATATATATATAACTGTACATGTATATTGTATAGTTTACCACTGCAGATGTTCCTATGGGGGCAGAACTTGTTCATCAAATGGAGAGGAATCCTCATGAGGTATTGCATGATTTTTTTGTTATATTTTGTTTTTTACATGAAGTTCTAGATATATATATTCTCACTCATTTTTAAAACATCAAATTTTAATGTTCAAGTACATGTGCATTGTGTATGTAGGTTTCCCATGATGCTTCACATGATAGGGTGCAGATTGAGACCCTGATAGGAAAGACGTTAGATCCGTCTCTATTTGATGGACATGATTTGTAGATTTGATTTTAAGATTTAGATGGTCTTAAAATTTGTTAAACTTGATACAGTTTGATACTTGTGAGATCTACAATTTTTGGACATATTTTATAACATTGTTAATATAATTTGTTTTATTTAATTTTTGGATGGTTTTAGTACTTTTGGCATGTGAATGTGAAGTAATGTTGTCATCTATAAATTAATGTTGTCATCTGAACAACATTTGGCATGTTATGTAATGACATGTGTTATAATTTGTTTTGTTTTTTAAATTTAAGTTTTGGATGCTTGGAGTACATTTGGCATGTGAAGTGATGTTGTGATCTATAATTTTTTGTTAAATTAAAAGTTAAAAGTTTTGGATGGTTTCAATCTACATTTGGCATGTGATATTTAATGTTAAATGTTTTTATTGGATAGTTGAATTATAATTGGCATGGCATGTGAAGTTTTTAAAACTCAAGTTTTGGATGGTTACAATCTACATTTTGCATGTGATATTTAATGAACTTTAAATGTTTAATGTTTTAATGTTGCACGATATATAATCAAAAGGTTTTTAAAACTTAAAGTTTTGGATGGTTTCAATCTACATTTGGCACATGTGATATATAATGTTAAATGTTTCTATTGGATCTAGTTGAACTATAATTGGCATGGCATGTGAAGTAACGTTGCACAATATATATAATCAAAAAGTTTTTAAAACTCAAGTTTTGAATGGTTTCAATCTACATTTCGCATGTGATATTTAATGTTTTAAATGTTTAATGTTTTAATGTTGCACGATATATTATCAAAAAAATTTAAAATTTTAAAGTTTTGGATGGTTTCAATTTACATTTGGCACATGTGGTATATAATGTTAAATATTTCTATTGGATCTAGTTGTTCACTATAATTGGCATGGCATGTCAAGTAATGTTGCACAAATCCCTTTTGGATGGTTGAAGTACATTTGGAATCTTAAGATTGCTTTTGATTTCTACATGTAGTCTTGTTTGAATGAAAAAATTTCCAGTAGGAAGAACATAGCTTTTCAATGCAACTAACCATGTATTAATTGAGCTCTAATTGAAAAAAAAGTTTAAAGAAGTAGATATATGTACAAATTATCCCTTTAATTTTGATTGGAAATATAAGTCTAGTACATATATATGTTTGTTGAATTTGGGTCAATGTCGTTAATGCACTCAAATAGGTAGCCTTGTTGATTTATTTACATTGTGGAAAATTTTTACTAGAAAATCCAACTAGTTTTTCATCAATGCACATAGAAAAAATACTTGGAACAAATAATTGCATTCTAGAACATATATATCCAATACAAGTAACATTTTTCATCAATGCACATTGAACATATCCGACCATTGGACAAACAAATTTTGTACTAGATTTTCAATCAGGAATAGAGATGTGGGTCAAATCCCACCAAAAGTCGGAGAAGTGCTTCGAGTCTCTTGTCTGAAAGGAATCTTCGTACAAAACTATACTACGGATGATTTATTTACATTGTGGATACTTTTTACCAGAAAATCCAACTAGTTTTTCATCAATGCACATAGAAAAACTAGTTCCAGTTAATTGCATTCTAGAACACACACACACACACACACACACACACATATATATATATGTAACATTTTTCATCAATGCACATGTATAGAAAAGCTAGTTTCAGTTGATACTAGAGCACGTGCATGTACCAAAACAATTTTTACATGTGAAAACACTTGCACAAATAACATAAGAAGCTCAATTTTTAGTTGAGTACTGGAAGTTCTAAAACATATTTAATCCAAAGAGAATAAATTGTTGGACAATTCAATCAAAAAAATTCTAATGGAATTCCATCTTCAATAATCCGTTCATGATCGGATTTTGACATTTTCCATCTCTTAATTTTTTATTTTTTCTTTGATTGAACTTCTATCAACTTTATGCGTGTTGCACACACCAAGTGACTATATTGACAACTTATGGAATCAGGTTCATAGTCTTTAAAGTAAACAGTCTCCACTTTGATGAGTTTGTCTGAAAAAATAACCTTTCAGTATAATAGACCCTCTGTCATATTGAAATCCGTGATCATTATAGTTTTGTAATAAATTCATTTTTCGTTCAGTGCAACACATCAAATAATACTTCACATTTTCATCGTTGTCAATAGGTGCAATTACAGCAAAAACATCTCCTGCGCAATAAAACAAACTTAACAAAATTATACATATTTAAATTTATTTCTAGATCTTTAAATCATTAGAAAGTAATTCAAATGTTACCTTCTCTAACAAGATCAGAAACTCGATCACCATCGAATGATATTGTAGTTTCCTCTGATTGCATTTCTTCAAACATTACAACAGACATTTTTCCCTTTGTATTTAGCTCTGTATGTTTCCAATCGTTCACATACATTTTGTTTTCACAAACGTCATTGGATTTTGTGTTGTCTATACAAACATAACAAAAACAAGAATATTTTCTTTTATCCAATGCAAACATATTTCTGGACGACTTTGTTTGAATTGAATGCAATTTTCGAGTCCCTTTTATTGTTTCAACGTCACTTCCAATTGATCTATCTACGTCTTCGATCCCAATATGCCAGAAAAACCTTTATATGGAAAATTAAAAGAAGAATTTGTAAATATGATATCAAAATACAATCAAAGATAATCATTGCATGATAAATGTATAATGTTTAAAATTAGATTTCCAATATAAATTAAATTGAATGTACCTTCGCACTTCCCTTGATGGGTTAGTCTCATGGCTAAGAGCAGCGATGCACCATTGAACAACTTCTTTAGCGTTCACAAGTCGGCTTGTAGAGTGGTTCATTTGATATCTTCGAAGTGCTCGTTTTATGCATGCTCCTGCACCGTCATGTTCTCCTTTTCCATGGCTAGTCTCAAAGAAATTCCAACAATGTTTAATGCAGGTTTTCTTATGAAGACAACACAACCAAAAGAAAGATCGTGCAAATTTGAATTGACCTGCGCATCTGTCTAACCATATCCAATGTTCATTGAATGTTATTCCACGATTTTTCAAGGAATCATAATTTTTTCCAAAACAATGTTGTACGAAACATGTATCATGTGTACGATCGTCACTGATATAAAAGTGATATTCTTTAATGATATGTCGATTTTCACTCGTGCTTTCTATATGATCGATATTTTGTTCAGCATGTCTATATAGAATATGGACGAGCATGGAGACTTGGTCAGAATGATAGTATTCACTCTGAATTTCTTTTTGTGGAACAAATGTGTAGTTTTCTGCAAAATCAATCACTGACAAAATGGTCCCCGGTGGAAAAAATTCACGAGATTTTTTGAATTGCAAGTCTTGCCATCGAGCTCTATGGGAATGCTTGGTGTATTTGTAAATTTCTGCCTCAAACTTTCTCAAAAAGTCTATCAGAAAAATTTCGTCTTCTAGTAATTCAATTCTTTTAACACTATTTCCACCTTGAATCGATGTATCGATATATTCATATCTCTTCCATTTCACTTTCATGTTGGACAATGATTGATCATTTATATCAATACGATATTTGTTTTGAAATTTAGTCAAATTTCCACAATCATCGTATTTTTTACCACCAACACATTTCTTTTTGTAAAATAGTTCATCGCTTTCTCTTTCACATAGAATTTGAGATATGAATTCACGGATAGTGGAAGGAGGAGGTGAATCCTTCCATAATGTTCTACCTAAATCAAGGAATGTGTCATAATATAACTCAAATTCCACATGATAACGGCAACAACAAGTGTCGCGTACGGTGATAGGTTTTACATACCATGGTTTTTGTTGAACAAAAGCACTGAGTGAAACATGAATTTGATGATTCTCTTATTTGAACTTGTTGAATAACTCTATCTGAGTGGTTTCCAAGAAATATTTTTCATGTTCTTCGTACTGATTTCGTGTTATTCTTCTTCGCATCACATGCCTTGCAGTTGGCGAAACACGCGAATTGTTCTTCCAATATTCATATATTATTTTTTTAACATTTTATCCAAGTCTATCTTTGTATGGTTGCCTACAAATAGCTCTCCAACAAGCGAGTTCATCATTTACATCTATTTGTAGCCGAAATTTCTGATGTTTGTGCAAATTTTTTCGCGAGGTTCCCAGTGCTCGTGCCATAGATGTTACCAAACGATTCTCTTGAGTACTTGATGAAACCATTGCCATCTGTATTCCTCTACGTACAATTGAAACATCTTTCTCTCTAGATCTCTTAATTGACTTTATAGCACTACTCATATTTTTTATCACATCTTCTTTCATTTTTTTATCTTTGGTTGATTTTCGAATACCCAATAGTGTCGTAGCTTCTTTTAATTTCCTTAATGATAGGAGACCTTTCAACATTTGAGCCTGAACTGTCACCCGCTCATTTAAGAAATACTTTTCAAAAATGCATTTAACACGATATCGTATAACATGGTCATGTTTTTTATCTCCATATGTGTGAGTGTCAACATTTTCTAACATCTCATTATCGATAGTGATTTCATCTGTACATATTCGAAAAAATAGTACATATTCAATAAATAACTAAATTAATAAATATATCTATAATTTCAATAATACGTGCATGTGTTTAATATATATTATATATATGTACATACCTTGTGATTCAATTTCTTTATTTGGATTTATTTCAATATTTTCACCATCTTCAATCATTGGTTCAATATCTCTTTCAAAATTTTGTATCTCATCATCAATGTTTTGAGGAATATCTCTGTCTGTTTACATTAAACAAAATATTTTTCAAATTAGTTCATCAAATAAAAATTAAGCTTCACATTTTACACTTGGAAAATTTTAAATATATCAATAGATCATAATATTTACATTTACATACCTGCTTCAATTTTTGCTTGAGGTTGATTTTCCTCTTCAATATTTGAGAGGGCTTCTAACTTCCTTTTGCGAGATTGTCTCGTCTCTTCTCTACGTTCCTCAGGGTCTCTTTTTCGATCATATTTTCTCGCACAAGTCCTTCTATTTTCCATGATAATAGGGTATGAAGTTCAAAAAATTTCCTTCAAAAAATTAGACAATAACTCAATTAGAAAAAACATCACAAAAGATTTAATTTTTTTTTAAAATCATTTTAAATTTTTTGCAAAAAATACATACTCCAATCCAAAACACTTACTTCAAAAAATTCGAGAAAAAAATGTCTTATAAAAATGAAACGAAGCTCAAAAGATTTACTTCAACTCAAAACACGTACTCTAAAAAAATGTCACTTCAAAAAATGCCAACTTAAAAAAAATGTCACTTTAAAAAATACTTCCAGAAAATGTCTTTTCGAAATTAAGTCCAACTCCATACTTTCAAAAAAATGAAGCACAAAAAACATCCAAAAAAGTGTATCACATACCTCCAAGAAATGTTCTTTGAATGTACATTCAAGAAAATTCCTTAAGCCCAAAACAATTTTTTGCAAAATCAGGTCGCCTCCAAGAAATGTCCTCCAAGAAAATTCTTTAAACCCAAAACAATTCTTTGCAAAATCAGTATGTTTCCAAGAAATGCCCTTAAATCCAAACCTCGAAAAAAAGTTTTTAAACCCAAACCTTTGTAAAATCAAAGGAAATGTACTATAAATTTGCTTTACTTCTTGGTTAATTTTGTAAAATTTATTTATGTCGGTCGCCTATAACAGTTAATGACAAATGTGCTGTTTTTGTAACTTGGGTCAATCTTACATATGAGGACAATCTGCCAAAACAATCAAATTATTTGATTTCCCAAGTATTTGTTGTGTTCAGGCACAAATTTTAATGAATTACGTACTCTTCTTTGTTTAAAAAAAAAACAAAAACAAAAACAAAACAAAACAAAACATAATATATAAAATAATTTTTTTAAACTTAGAGAAAACAAAAAAAATGGTGAAAAGATTTTAACAATTTAATCTACAAATTAAATAAAATGCACAACTAAAGAGAATATTTAATACACATGATATTTAAAATTTTTATTTACAAATTAAATAAACTGTGCAACTAAAAAGAATGCTTAATATTTATCTACCAAAACACAAAAAAAAATGGTTTTCCTATTCCATTGTTAAAGATGAAGGGTATAGAAAACAGGATTTGTTGATTCTATTGTTAAATATAGGATTAGTTATCTTAAAAAGGAAACCAACTTAATGTGAACGTTTACAAACAAATTGTCGATATCTATCGACAAATGATTGACATACTAGGATTAACAAAAAGACACTTGAAAGGAGTTGCAAGGAATGTGATGGTGGAGAAAAAACGTGTTTTAAAAATAAAATATTTTAAGACTCAAATGGACTAAAGTGGATTAAAGTGTGTTTTTAAGGAATAAATAGGTGAGATATCACATATTAAAAATCTCTTACAAAAGCAACATGACCCAATAATAATAAAAAAGAAAGAAACAACATAACCTAAACCACTTTGAAATATTATTTGATTTATTATAAAACAATATACGACATTTAAAGTATGGCAAAACAATGAACCAAACTAATGATCTAATTGACAAGTAAACAATTAATTTAAAATCTGAAAATAGCATTAAAACTCTTTATATGACCGTTAAAGAATCAATGTATTATTTTGCCAAAAAACGTGGGTTCGAAGATAGAAACAGTCACTTTTTGAAATAGGATGTGGGTTGGTCGAGAGTATATATATATATATATATATATATATATTTCTTCCAACTTACAACCAAAAAAATAAATCATTTCAAGACTTGAACATGATCATTCACTTTAAAATTTCAAATTTGATATCAAGTGGAATTTGCAATTTACATATTGAGATGAAAACAATAACTCTTTTTTAGAAGAAAACCAAAATAGATTATAAAATTAATATATTTGTTCAAAGAACTTTAAACCATAAAAACATATTTTTCACATATGGATACTTGAATAAATAAATAACTTAGTATCGAAGTGGTGTGATGAAACATTTATATTATATGGTATTGACATTGTGGAGAAATTTATCAGGGCAAAAGAAACGCAAGGAAATTAGTGAACGCTTAAGAAAATACAAAACCTTTTTTTTTAACTGCATATATCCTTGTACTTAGTGGTATTTCTATGTTTTTTAAATGCATATATCTTTTTCTAAGATGACTTGTACTTAACAGCGTTTATGTAAAAGGATGTTGTATTTTAGTTAGAGACATGCATTACTAATTAGTGATTATATCATTAAGAAATAAAATCCAAGAACTAATTCATGGCAAAGAAATTTAAGAAACTTGTACTTTTGAAATGATGGGACTTTAAGACCTTAGAATTTTAGAATTGAAATCATACAAAAAAATCATGACAAAGAAATTTAAAAAACATGTACTTCGAAATGATGGGACTTTAAGACCTTAGAACTTTAAATTTCAAATGTTTTAGTAAGATAGCATTTTTTTTCATGCCAGACGCCACACAAGAACACATCACGCACCCATTTTCAAGGATTTGGTAACCCGTTTAAGCAATCAAACCCAGACCATAGTTATTGAGTACCGATTTCTTATGGGAAGAACCTACTTCGTATGGGTTGGGTTCGTCTGGAAAGTATCAACTCCAAAACCTGGTTCATGGGGACAAGAACTCGGAACGAGTTCACAAACTTGTGCTTCACAGTCAATGAATGAATATGACCCCACCCAATAGATAAATTATTTAAAAAAAAAAAACATAAACCACTTCGATAATTATTTGATTTATTATAAAACAATATACCACATTTAAAGTATGGCAAAATGATGAACCAAGATAATATTCTAATTGACACGTAAACAACTAATTTAAAATGTGAAAATAACATTAATACTTGTCCCACAAATAGCAAAGAGCTAAAGAATTTTGTTATGGATAAGTTTCGTAAACAGGTATGGGGAAAAGAGTTGGGTAGAAAGAAGAAGTACTACATCGAAGAATTCAACCCTATGTATGATATCCAACAAAAATAGTACATTACAGCTACCATTCTGTAGAGAGAAAAGAACACTGTTACCGATGAAATAGGTAACCTGACCTCAAAACGGAAACTCTAGCCCAAAAAGTCTCAAAAAACATGAAAAAACACTCCAAAAACAAAAAGTGTGTCTTCCAGAACGCACTTGGTTTTTTTTTAAGGTCAAATTTTAACATTTTATAAAATTATGCTAAAAACAAAATTGTTTGTTGAAAAAATGATTGAAAAAACACCCTCAAAACAAAACCAGTTGACGCTGGAATAACAAAAGAAAAAATTTGTGTCATAATTTTGACACTTTTAACAATGGAATTAAAGACAACATATTAGGACATTTTTTAAAATCGTAAATCCCTAACATTTTTTATAAATGATGTTAAAGATAAACAAATACATGTCTAAAGGGCTTATCATTTCGAACAATTTTCATCTATGTTGTTAAACATAAAATATCTTGACTCTAAACAACCCCAAAATTGTAATTATTGTCAACCATAACATTAAAGATAAAATTTGGTAGCGCATAAAAACCTTAATGACAAGTTGTAAATCTAAATTTTTTCAATCTTAAGTTTTCAACATACTTGAACAATGAAATTATGGAGAAATTATAAGACTTAAACAATTTAAAAAAATAAACAAGTAAATGAAAAAATTATCATTGAACAGAAACAAGTAAGAGTAATTTTAATTTTAAAGGATAAAAACTTATCTTTTTTCAAATCTTAGCATAAGACAAATTTAAATGTAATTTCAATCAAAACCTAAAAATCAAGCGTCAAAACAAAGTGTTCCCTTTCAATGACGCATATAATTATTAAAAATTTTAAAAGTATCTTATACCAAATGGTAACAATACATAATATCATGGTAATATCACTACATAATCTAAAATTTCAACATTAGTTTCTATTTTCTATTTTACTTATAATTAAAATATCAACATTGGTATATAGAATATAACATAAATTATTTTTGTAATTCATTGTTGCATGGTCGATATTCTAAAGAGATGAATTCTTCATAATTAAAACATATAATCCAACAAATATAGAAATGTCTCATAACTTCATGAAAAATGAGATGGAAGTCAAAAATTGTATTTCAAGTTACCATGCAAACATCAATTACATAAAAGTGTCTTAGATAGTTATTCAAAATCAACCATAGGTTCTGGCACACCATCATAACCTACATCTTCAGATGAATGGCTCGATGCAGATGAAGATGATCCATATTCTTCTCTTTCATCAACTAGTGCTCTATCTGAGTCAACATGCATGCCCACCATTTCAGAGTTCAAAAGTCTTGTAGATCTACGCCTACATTCTACAGAGTCCCATTTCAACAGTAATTGTTCTGGTAGCAATTTCTTCAAAATATTTATGGTCTGCAACCGAAGGGTTCCTCTATTTGTCAAATTGAAGTCATACACAAGTATGTCAACATCCTCCAATTTTAAGACATCTGTGCGGCGACGATTTATATTTGTGCCCTTTCTTTTTCTCTTTCTGCCAATTCTTTTTTCCACTACCATCTCTGGCTTGTACACACCATTTAAAGGGTGGGTACTTGTGGCATACCAATGTACATCAACAGCTGTAATCTCTTCATTTTCATTAATGACCTTTATAACCTTGGCAATCCAGAATGGATAGCCAAGTGGATCTTCATCTGCTAACACTGCTATCATGCAACCCTCCTTAAGATCCTGCACAGAACCCCTGTAAAGGTCTTCCATGGCTTCACGTTGTGCACATGATCTTCTAGAACCAATATAGATTTCTCTTTCCTCTACCTCGTGGGGAATTACTAATAGATTTCGATGAATGGCTCGAGTGCATGAAGATGACCTAGATTTTCCTTTTCATCAACTAGTGCTCCATCCAGTCAACATGCATGCCCACCATTTCGTAGTTCAAAATTTCAGATCTACGTCTACATTCTCGCAGAACCCATCTCAACAAACACTGTTCCGGCAGAAATTTCAAACCCCCTTCGACTTGCCCAAGTAAATCAAGAGTTCCTCTCTTTGTCAAATTGAAGTCATACACAAGTATGTCAACATCCTCCAATTTTAAGACATCTGTGTGGCGACGATTTATATTTGTGCCCTTTCTTTTTCTCTTTCTGCCAATTATTTTTTCCACTACCATCTCTGGCTTGTACACACCATTGAAAGGGTGAGCACTTGTGGCATACCAATGTACATCAACAGTTGTAATCTCTTCATTTTCATTAATGACCTTTATAACCTTGGTAATCCAGAATGGATAGCCAAGTGGATCTTCATCTGCTAACATTGCTATCATGCAACTCTCCTTAAGATCCTACACAAAACCCCTATAAAGGTCTTCCATGGCTTCACGTTGTGCATGTGATCTTCTAGAACCAATATAGATTTCTCTTTCCTCTACCTGTGGGGAATTAATAATAGCTTGAGGCTGTTGTTGTTAAACATTGTGTGTTTCCTAATGTTCATGTTCATTTGGCATATTTTGTGGCCAAAAAAAAGAGTCTTCAAAAGTGTATCCCCATTTATTGATCTTGAAATCATATCACTTTGATTACTGAAAAAAGACTCCCACCAAAATGAATCAGCAACATCGAAGTACTCATATGTATCTCTAATACATATTTTAATTTCCTCTAGACATTTAGAATAATTTATGTCTCTCTTCTGCCTTCGTGCATTATGGATTTTAGCAACTGACTGTAATAACAATATCTTTGATGAAAATATTGGATGCTTTGGAATGAACTTCAAAAATGCTAAACCTGATGATGGTCCCCATTCTTCAATAGTTGAATACTTCTTGCCCCATATAAGTGTTATCCCATCAATTTTTTGATACGAAATTGATGCTGGAAGCTAATGTCGTTAAGTTGTTCAATGCATTTCTCCTCACCATGTGATCCAAAAATAAACCTTCGCATGTCAATAGTTTCTTCCAACACATGAAAAATAGGCTCTGGAATGTACGATTTCTTAATACATTCAATTAATGATGGCAGGCTCCCAACACCTTTCCTCCTCAATGTTACTGAAAAACGACTGAACATTTGATCAATATGATCATGAGTATGCCCAACAAGAAGGAAACCAACCTTTATCTTTTGAAAAATCCCCAATTCAACGAGCATGTTTAGATACCCAAAAATAACTTGATTTTTGTTCTCACGACTTGTGTTGTCTAATTGTAAAAACAAAACTTCAGGAAGAATCCCAGACCAATGAGTAACCACATCATGGATTATAGTTATGGTCAGATTTGCATCATTGTGAATATTTGGAGTTGTGAAGAAAACTCTTGGAAACATTTTCTCATTAAATACCATACAACCAACCAAGTGAAACTGAATGAAATTTTCCTCCTGTAATTTTTTTGGCGTGCGGACAAAATGTGGAAGAAGTGTTTTCTTTTGGTCCATACCATCAATTATCAATCCCAGATATTTATTTGGATAATCATAACACTTCTTTCGATGTTTATACAACTTTTGCCTTTCACTTGTTCGCTGATTGCGATGGTCTTGAAGTTCTTTGACAACGAAATCTGTACATAGAATAAAAGAAACATATGAATAAATATATTTTCATAGTTGATAAGTATCAAATTTTAAAAAACAATGTTTTGAACACATACCTCTTTCTGCCCCTTGACATTTATCTCTTTTTGCTTTAAGAGAAGCACATGTACTCCAAATCCCCATCCTTGTCTTCTTAGGAATACGAACATTGTTGAATTCAGTTTTCTATATCCTTGTAAAATAAGAATATGTAATAAAATTACCAATTCCTTCAACAGCTTCTGCATAATCTTTGTATAACATGAATATTTCTCGTCTCGAGAAATTATCTGGAATATGTATTGTGTCTTTATTTGGCATACACTCTCCATGATTTGAAAGAAGTCTTTCATCCATGTCTTAGCAGTATTTGCAAACGGCCCCACCTCCCGTTTATAACGTGCTTCTGAATAATATGTGGGATCCCTTTCCAATCTATCCTGGATTCTTGACAAATGACAATTACCAATTGAATGCAACATTTTGAACGCCTTTCTGCAAAGCAATACATTCCCAATATGATAATCATAACCTACTAGTGTAGATTGCATGCAACCCACTAAATATGAATTTTGCATGCTTAACACTGTTACCGATGAAATACGTAATCACATTGTTACCTATTTTTTTTTGGTAGCATAAAAAACACCCGATTTTGAAAAGTGGTGATGTAGAATCACCTCTCTTTTTTTTTAGCACATTTTTTACACCATTTTTATTTATGAAGTATGAATATTTGTTTTAAAATGTTAGTGATTTTCATGCTAATTTTGAATCATATTGATGCAGCATCAACTTTTTTTTTTAGAGCGCTGATTTTCATGCTAATTTTGAAACGTATTGACACAACATCAACCTTTTTTTTTTAGTGGTGATTTTCATGTTGGTAATAAAACACAAAACTTATATATATATATATATATATATATATATATATATATATATATATATATATATATATGTGTGTGTGTGTGTGTGTGTATGTGTATATATATATATATATAAACAATAAAAAAAAACCAATAAAAATGTAAAAAAAACAAAATTAACTCATAAAAATAAAAAAAATTAAACAAAAATAAATTAAAAAAAAAAAAAACAAAACAAAAACAAAAACAAAAACAAAAATATTCGAAAATTATATCAAAAGAAATGACAAAATTTGAAAATAATAATAATAATAATAATAAAATAGAAAATTTAAAAATAATTTAAATTACAAAATTAAAATTTAGATTAAAAAAATACAAAAATACAAAAAAAAAAAAAAACTATAAAAAAAAATGAAAAAAACCACATGCAAATAATTAAAAAACAAATATCCATAAATTTACTGTTTTTTTTTTAATGAAACAATATTTAAATTTTAAAAATGAAAAACTATATAACCTAAAAGATTTTAAAAAAAATTAAATTAAATTAAATTAAAATTTAATAAATTTAATAAATAAATTTTAAATTTTAAAAAATAATTAATCTAAAATATTAAATTTAAAAACAAAATTAAAAAACAAGAAAAACCAAACAAATTAAATTTAAAATAAAAAATTTAAATTAAAAAAATAAATAAATAAATTTTTTGAATTTAAATATATATATATATATATATATATATGAAAAAAAAATATTAAAAAAATAAATAAATAAATAAAAAATTTGATCGTGGTGGCGCCGTCAATCGACCTCCCACCCAGGTGGCGGCGGAGGCAATGTGCCTACTAAGTGGGGAGGATGGTTTCACACATGCAGCCTCGCTTTTACTCAGGCGGAGGCCGATCTCCGTGAATCGCCCCTCCCGCCTAGGTCGTGGTGACGACACGGGGACCGGGCGCCGCTCCGCCATTGCATACTTTTTGTACCCGGAGTTTAACACTCATGGGCCACTCCACAATCAAAAAATTATTTCTTTCTTCTTCTTCTTCTTCTTTTTTTTTTTTTTTTAACATTATATATATATATATATATATATATATATATATATATATATATATATATATATATATATATTTTAATTCAAAAAATTTAAATTTAATTTTTATATTTTAAATTTTTTATTTTATTTTTTTATTTTTTTATTTTTTTCTAAATTTTGTTAATAATTTTTATTAAATTTTGTATTTTTTTTAATTTAATTGATTTTTTTTTTCAATAATTTTTTTTAAATATTATTAGATTTTATGTTCAGTTTTTTCAATTAATTTTTTAAAATTTAGTAAATTTTGTAATTTTTTTTTTTTTTTGAATTTAATATTTTTTTTATTATTATTTTTTTATTTACATAAATTTTTTATATTTTTTTTGTATTTCAATTAAAATTGTGTATTCATTTTTTTTTTTTTAATTAAATTTAATATTTTCAAATCAATTTGTTTTTTATTTAATATATTTTTTTGTAATTTATTTTTTTCAATTTTAATTGATTTTTAAAGTTTTTTAACTTTTTATTTTAACAATGTTTTTTTTTTCATTTAAAATTTATTTTTTATTTCAAAATTTATTTGTTTATTCATTTATTTATTATTATTATTATTTTTTTTTTTAATTTAATTTATTATTTTAATATTAACAATTTTTTTTTGAACTTAATAAAATTTAATATATATATTTTTAATTTAAGTTCATATATATATATATATATATATATATATATATATATATATATATATATATATATATATATTATAATTTAAATTTAATTTAGTTTTTTAAATCTATTTGTATTTTTAATATATATTTTTTTAAATTTAATATTTTTATTGTATTTTTATTTTCATTTTTTATTTTTAATTAATTTTTCATTTTTTACTTTTAATTTCAATAATGTTTGTTTGTTTTTTTTTTTTTTTTTAATATATTTCTTTAAATATATATATATATATATTTTTTATATTTTTTTTAATAAACATTTATTTTTATTTTTTCTTAAATTTTAGGTTTTTTTTAATGTCTGAAGTAAAATTTTTATTTTGTTTTTATTTTTATTTTTTTATTCCTATATATTTTTAAATTTTAAGCTTTAAAATGTTTTTATTTTTTTCTTAAATTTTAGAGTTTTTTTAATGTTTGAATTTTAAAAATTTAAAAATGTTATTTCTATTTTTAAAAATATCAAAAATATGACACAATTTTTTTTTTTTTGTTATTCCAGCATTAACTAGTTTTGTTTTGAGGGTGTTTTTTCAATCATTTTTTCAAGAAACAATTTTGTTTTTAGCATAGTTTTGTAAAATGTTGAAATTTGACCTTAAAAAAAAAACCAAGTGCGTTTTGGAATACACTTTTTTTGTTTTTGGGGTGTTTTTTCATGTTTTTTGAATCTTTTCGGGCTAGAGTTCTCGTTTTGAGGTCAGGTTACCTATTTCATCGGTAACAGTGTTGCTTTTATTCATTGACATATATGTTTTCATTTTCTCCAAAACAAAGTTGAAATCCATATTTTTCAAGCAATCCCTTCGACACATTCACTTGAAATCGAATGAACGACAGAACTTCTTTTTGTGAGATATTTTGTCCTCGCCCTTGTATAACTGGAATGCTTTGGATTGATATGAAAAGGTCTACTCCTACTCCTATTTTCAATATTTGCTTGCAACGGCTTCATTATTCCATCATCCTTTGTAAAAGTAGTTTCATCACCATTAGGAGGAATATTATCCCCACTATCATCATCCTCAACATAGTTAAGAAATTCATCAACATCATTGCCTGAAATTTTTTCTTTACCATCATCAGTTGAAGGAAACATTTCACAAGAATCATCCGCACTTTTGTAACCCCCACTCAAAATAAATTCTTCACCATCTTGACCCATGCTTTCAAATTCTTCCCTGGGAGGATTCAATTCTTCATCACCATGAGTGTCTTTGAAATGGTCACTTGGAGAAAATGCAATATTCAGATTTGTGCCTCTAAAATTATCATTTGCAAGAAACTCTTCATCCTCCCCTTCCTCAGTGGTGCTCTCATAATCCTTGGGATTAGGCATAAGTGGAAGCTTTGAATTTGTATTCACTAGAATTTCTTCATCTTGCCCCTCCCCTTCCTCACTGAAGCTCTCATAATCCTTAGGATTAGGAATAAGTGAATGTCTTGAATCTATATTTATTGGAAATTCTTCATCCCCCCCTTCATCAGTGGTTAAATTATAATCGTTATGATTAGGATGAAGTGAAAATTTTAGCTTTGGAAATTCATCCCCATCTTCATCAGTGGTGCTGGCATAATCCTTAGGATTAGGACGAAGTGGATATTTTGACGCTGCAAATTCTTCATTTCCCTCTTCCTCAGTGGTGCTGACATAATCCTTAGGATTAGGACGAAGTGCATATTTTGACTCTGCAAATTTTTCATTCCCCTCTTCATCTGTGGTGTTGACATAATTCTTAGGATTAAGACGAAGTGGAAATTTTGACTCTGGAATTTTTTCGTCCCCCTCTTCATCAGTGGTGCTTGCATAATCCTTAGGATTAGGACGGAGTGGATATTTTGACACTGTAAATTTTTCATTTCCCTCTTCATCAGTGGTGTTGGCATAATCCTTAGGATTGGGACGAAGTGGATGTTTTGACTCTGAAACATTATCATTCCTCTCTTCATCAGTGGTGCTTGCATAATCCTTACGATTAGGACAAATTTGATATTTTGACTCTGGAAATTTTACGTCCCCCTTTTCATCAGTGGTGTTGGCATACTCCTCGGGATTAGGATAGAGTGGATATTTTGACTCTGCAGATTCTTCATTTCCCTCTTCATTTGTTGTTCTCGCATAATCCTTAGGATTAAGCTGAAGCGGATATTCTTCATCTCCCTCTTCATCAATGGTGTCCTCATAATCTTTGGGATTAGGACGAAGTGAAAATTTTGACTCTGGAAATTCTTCATCATGCCCTTCATCAATGTTGCTTTCATAATCCTTAGGATTAAGAGTAAGTGGTACAATTGGCGCTCGTTTTACAGAAATTTCATTTTGCTGCCCCTCATCAATTTTTTTCTCATCATCTTTAGGATTACGACCAAGTCGATTTTTTTACTCTCTCTTCATGGTGAACGAATTCCCGTTATATTCATCACTCTGAATAGAGCTATTGCGTGACGAAGATATTGATGTTGTACAAAGAAAAACTTTGTTATCAGAAGAAACCATGGCTTTCAACAAGAATAAGTTGAATGATACAAATTCCTCTCCCACTTACAATATATAGCTTAAAAAATGAAAATTTCCCTCCAAATTTTCCCTCCAAAAAAAATTGCAAAAAAATTTCCCTCCAAAATTCCCCCCCAAAAAATTTCGCGAAAAACTTTCCCTCCAAAATTTTCATTTCAAATATTTGGTACAAATATTAGTCAAAAAATGTATTTAACATTTTTTTAATAAACTGTGTGTGTTGAAATATTTTACTGATATTTATATTCAAAATGGATGCCTTCCAAACTAAAATAATATTTTTATTTCAATGATTTAACATTGACTAGATGTAAGTATTAACTATAATATTACTATAATATCTACATGCAAATATTAACTATTTTAACTATAATGACTACATGTAAATATTTTAAATTTTAAATTTTAAACTTACGTTATATTCATCTAAAATATATTTCAAAATTTATTAATAAACTGTTGGTATTCAAATATTTCACCATACTTTCTATTCAAAATATCCACAAAATATTTCTTTCATGCATGCCTTCGAAACTAAAATAATTTTCTTATTTGAATGGTTTAAGATTGACTACATGTAAATATTTACAAAAATAACAACATGTAAATATTAACTACTTAAACTATAATTAACTACATATAAATATTTTAGATTTTAAAATTTAATCCCATGATTTTAAACTACATGTAAATATTAACTATGATAACTAAATGCAAATATTAACTATTTTATCTATAATATTAACTATAATTAACTACATGTAAGTATTTCATATTTTAATTTTTAATCTGAAATTATATTTGAATTATTCAACATTCAGTACATGTAAATATTAAATAAAATATTAACTATGATAACTACATGCAAATATTAAATATTTTAACTATAGTATGAACTATAATAAACTAAATGTAAATATTTTAAATTTGAAATTTTAATCCCACATTCGTTAAACAGTAAACCAATCAGACAATATTCGCTATATAATAAGAATGATTGTTTCTATTCATCACATCACATCAAGTTTTCTGGTATTTGTTAGAGCAAATTTCTGGAAGTGTTGTGTTGGCATTGGTAACTTCGTGGAGGCATTGCATTGGCATTGGAGGCGTTGTGTTGCTATTGGTAATTTTGTGAAGGTGTTGCATTGGCATTGGTAACTTCGTGAAGGCATTGCATTGGCATTGGAGGCGTTGTGTTGCTATTCGTAATTTTGTGGAGGCGTTGTGTTGCCATTGGTGACAGCAGTTTTTTGCATTTCAAATGTTAGTTTTCCTTCTATGCTATCAATTTAAAGACGATTTTGGGGAAAATCTATTTTTCTATAGTTTTTTGTGTTCAAAAACTAATTTTTTAAGGTTTTTAGATTCAAAAACCATAATTTTTTTATATTTTTTTAGTGAATGAAATGCAAAAAGAACTAAATTTTTTAGCGTTTTAAGGACAAAAATTTAGAATTTTTTTTCTTTTTTAACACTTATAAGTTCATCTAGACAAAAAAATCCATAAAACGACCATGCACATAAAAAAAAATAGTAATATTATAACATTTTTTATTTGTTTTTTTTATCATAAATATATCAGTGGTTTCATTATTTAAAATGGTTTTTTTTTTTTTTAAAGGAATTTTTGATTTTATATTTTATTTTTTATTCTTTTTAATTTTAAATCTTAGTTTTATTCTTTTTAATTTTCAATTTTCAATTTTTTTTCTTTATTGTTTTGTTATATATCATTTTTTTATTTTTTTTTATTATATTGTTTTTTTTTTTTTTGGTTATATTAAAACAAATGTTTTTATTATTATTATTATTATATTGTATTGTTTTTTTCTTTTAATTATATAATGTTTAAAAACAAAACATAATTGTTATTTAATAAATTGTTTTTTTTTTTTTAAATATATTTGTTATATTTTGATATTTGAGAGTGCAAGCTTCTGTGATCTATAACATTTTATTCTAAATCTTCCGGGAAATCACATGAGAAATTATGGAACCGACCCGTTTCGAACTACCAATTGTAATTCATCATCAGGATAATGAAAAATGAAGATTGGCTGATCAGACTATCCATTTATATACCAGGAAGAGAGAAGCAATGGTCAAAAACCCGAAGACAACTAAAAATGTTGAAAAACATTTAAAAATAAAATAAAAACGTTCACAAATAAAATAAAAATAAATAAAAATATAAAATAAATAAAAAAAATACAAATCCCTCAACCTTAAAAGCTATGAATTGACCCAGAAAATTTATATAAGGACCAAGTCAAAAAATAAAAATATAGAACCACAAATAAAAACTAAAAAGCAAGTTGGAGTTTCTTAACAATTTTGCTCCAATGGGGCATTTGAAAATTACGAGAACCTCTGCCTGATAATAATAATAATAATAATAAAATATATATAATACAAAATAAAATAACTAAATAAATAAAATAAAATAAAATACATAACCAAAAAAATAAAAAAATATAAATAAATAAATAAAATAAAAATAAAAATAAATAAATAAATAAAAGTAAAAATAAAAAATAGAATAAATAGATAAATTGGTTGAGGGATTTGTATTTTTTGATTTATTTTATACTTTTATTTATTTTTATTTTATTTGTGAACGATTTTATTTTATTTTTGAACATTTTTGAACATTTTTAATTTTCTTCAGGTTTTTGACCGTTGCTTTTCTCTTCCTGTTATATAAATGGATAGTCTGATCAGCCAATCTTCATTTTGCATTATCTTGATGATGAACTACAGTTGGTAGTTCGAAACGCGTCGGTTCCAAAATTTCTCATGTGATTTCCCGGAAGATTTAGAATAAAATATTTTGATATTTTTAACAATTATGTTTTTTTTTTTTTTGTAAGTAAGTACGGATCATTATATTATAATATGAACAGAGATTACAGCATGGAGGCTCGAAGACTTATGGCTTTGACAGTGGAGAGGCCTGCTTCGTTGCGAGCTTACAAAGGACTGAGTTTGATAGAGCTGAACATTTGCTAGATTTGTGACCATCTTAGTCCTTTAAACAAAACTTCAAGGCTACCACGTAGGGTTGCTCTATGACCGCAAAACTAGACCAAAACTTTGTTGAAGGCCAGAGTGGCCTTCTGAGCAGAAGTTCTTGTGGCAGACACTTAAAAATAAAGAAATTGACCGGTGGAAGAAAAACACAAGAACTGCGAGTTTGTTAGAGAGTGAGTGGAAGCAGGAGTGTCCCCTCTCGGCCCAGATGGCCTCACACTTAGCTGGCGGGAGCCCGTGGCAAGGCAGATGCGATCACGGTGGCTGCTGAGAACAAATCTGAAGGAAGCTCGATGGACACATAACAAATTCCCTTTATTATTATTATTAAATAATGTTTTAATAATTATTTATTAATTATAGTATATCAAAAAAAAAAAAAAAACCATGGGGCCTGCCGTAGACCACGCCCTAGGGGTGCCGGAGGCCAGCCGGGCGGCGCCACGGGGCGCGGCTGGCCTCGGGGCCCCCACGGGCGGATGCAGGTCCCGGAACCAGGCCTCTGCCCGTGAGAATCTTTGGTCGAGCTGAGCAGCACCACGGGAATCGGCCTCAGCCCGGTGGGGGCCACAGTGGATTGACGGCCAGGTGGCGCCACCGAGACGGCCTCAGGCACCCCAGCAAGTCTGATCTGACAGACTATGCATTCTTTTTTTTCTTTTCTTTTTTTAATTTTTAATTTTAATTTTTCTTTTTTTCTTTTTTATTTTTTATTTTTTGTTGTTTTCATAAAAAAATTTAATTTTTTGTTTTTTTAATTTTTTGTTTTTTAAATTCTTTTCTTTTTCTTTTTTTTTTTTTTTTTTTTTTTTTCATAAAACAATTTTTAATTTTTATTTTTTAATTTTTTATTTTATTTTTTGTTTTTGGTCGTGTTTTTTTTTTTTTAATATATATATATATATATAATAAAACAATTAAAAATTAATAAAAACATTGTTATATATAAAAATAATAATAAATTATTATATAATATATAAAAACATAGTTATATAATCATTATTAAAAATATCAAAATATATTTCAAATATATTTAAAAAAATAATAATTATTATTATTATTATTATTATTAAATAAAAATAATGTTTTGTTTTTAAACATTATATAATTAAAAAAAAAACAATACAACATAATAAATAAATAAAAACATTTGTTTTAATATAACAATACAATAAAAAAACAAAAAAAAACAAAAACTATATAACAATACGATTAAAAAATTAAAAAATAAATATAATATTATATGAAATTTGTTTTTAACATTTAAATATTTAAATTTCTTTTTTAATTTTTCTTTTTTTAAATTCAAGTATTAAAACAACGTATAAAAATTTAATTTTTCTTTTTATTTTGTTTAATTACTTTTATTTTATTTTGTTTATTTTTATTTAATTACTATGTACTGTGAAAGGAGATTCCGATCACCCAAAAAATGCATTATTCCGGCATCGGGTATAGTGGGCCCTGGGAGCCGTTAACGTGCTGGTCACTGCGACGTCTACCCTCCGTTCGCTATCCGTTTCCGTTACTCCGTTAATCAACAGGCTGGCTGCATGCACCCATTAATGGCGCTGCCAACCCCGCCACCCTTTCCAGCTCCCACTGCCCGCGAATTTGATTTTGAAATTTCTATGAAACATTCTCTGAAGCCAGCACGAACAGAACAAAACAGCAGAATAGCAGTCTGATCGGGATCAACGTTTGCTGCCAGCCTGAAACCCTGTCAACGATCGCGCTGTCCAGGTACGTGATCTGTTTACGCCATTCCTTCTGTCTATGCAGCTGTTTCAACATGAGACAATACATGTTTTAGTTAATTTTAATTTAGATGCTTTAAAATTTATGGGGCATTTATCTCTTCAAACTTATGGTTGACGCCCACCGTATGATCGTGTAAACATATAAACCTCCAGCAAATGCGTTCGATTTGGGAATAAATTACTAAAAATTTTGTTCTATTTTCTTGGGAGATCTATGTTTAGAAAACTAAACCAAGTAGATTTTGGTTTAAGCGTACAGTAAATTCTTGTTTTCAAACAAAATGGTTTTCCATATCGACAGTTTTTGGTTAAAGTTTACAGTAAATTCTTGTCATAAAACTTGAAAGCTTGCTACAGGTTTTCCAACCAATTGTCCTTCGAATTATACAGAAGCCAGTCGCTGGGCTTATGATGACCATATTGAATCAGGTACTTTGATTCAATGATATAACTCTCGTATGAGATATGGATGTACATGACAACGCTGTCGATAACCAAGGCCCAAAAGTCGCTCCTTAGATTCTGAGCACTCGAGCTGGCCAGATGTGTAGAAAACTTAATCTAGCACCAAAGGAACAAAGAATTACCATGCAGATGTGTAGAAAACCAGATTTTCAATGAAAAGTTATATATAATAACCCATAGCAATAAAATAGTCATAAGGATGACGTAGGCTTTGCTGAAAATGGTTTGACAGTGACAGATCACAGATTCCTAGCTACTCTCAAATTTTTTTTTCTGCTAGATTCAGTGGCTAATATAACTTGTGAAGCTTGGGAGCATTGCCACATTCCAGACTGAAATATTATTTATTTATTTTTTAATTTTCACTTTTGTGTGTTGAAACACTGTCCTTTGGCACCCTGACTGCCTCACAATGATGCAGTGGACCAGTTCAGCAACCAAACTGGCTGGATCAGTACAGAAGCGGTCCTTGAACTGGTTCAAAGACTGGTTCACTACATTTAGTGGTTGAACTGGTCAGTTCTGGTTCTGGTTTGGACAGCTTTCAAAAACACTCGGTCTAAAAATCTTAACAAGATACATGTTCTGCAAAGTTCCCTGCATGTGCATAAGCTTCTTGGCTCTTGGATGTCAATCATGTGATCGTGTAAGCATGAGGAACCCAGGATCACCAAACCCAGGTACAGGAAATTCAGGGCATACTGCAAGCACAAAGCAAACACATACCTATCAATGATTAATCATTATAACTGAAGGAACTGCCCAACTAATCATGTCTAAATGAATCCTTAAAAATAATCCAGCACAAACCTTAGAAACTTCATCCACCATTTTGGCAGGATTTCTCTGTTTTTTTCCAAATCCATTGATCAACTCTCCGAAGAACACAAAGAAGACTGGCATGGCTGCACCATGGATGATTGCACCTATCGTTCCCACGAACATGAGCAAATAGTCATATTTATCAGCAAAAGAAAAGAGCTTGTAAAATGGAACACACAACTCAATTTTCTTCTTTTTCTCGACCTGAATAGCATCATCATTCATCTCCTTGCAGCTGCTCTTTGACACATTTGATGCTCTATCAGATACATCCACAGAACCCAACTGAAGATGCCCGACTTCGCCCATGGGCTAAAGCTGCTCCGACAATCTCACTGTCTAGCATATGGGCATTTTGTTAAAACAATTCACAATTAATCTCTGTTTCTCTAAACCATGTCTCACGGCGAGCATTGAGAAATTCACATTTTGCCTTATCAGCTGTCATTGTGGGCATCCAATTCTCTACAATTCAGAGCATCCACAGATCCAATGGTGCATATACAGTGGCAAACTGCAGAAAATACTCTGCATCCCAGTGGCAAACTGTAGCAAATACTCTGCATCCACTTACAAAAACAATAATGCTATGAAACTAATAATGTTTACCTTGTAAGCAAACCAGTAAACATAGTAAACATGGTAAGACAATGTTATGTTATAGTTTTTATATGATGTAATACAAATCACTTACCAAGTTGTAAAAAATTAAAAAAAAGACAAAACATAGCATATTCAAATACACTAAACAATCATTCTCATCGTAATCTACATTCAGTGCAGTCACAAAATAGCTAAAATCCTTTACAACCCGTTACAGTTGGTGAAGTGTGTGTTGAAGCAAATATTTGGCCCCCATTGAGAAAGCATGCATATGCAATTAAAACCTCCAAACTACTTTCTCTGTGCAATGAAATATACTGGTGCATCACATAAAATTGTTACTAATATTGTTGATTTGGGCTAAGAACCCGATAGTTATTATCTCTGGACCGAAATGACCAAGCTTCATGAAATACGCTGTCTATTCCCCTCAGAACCAGGAATGCAGGAGGTTTTGTGGGCAGTTTGGTCATTTTCCAAATTTTATTTCTTTTGTTTGCCTTGAGAGATTATTTATAGAATAGCTTACTAATCTGGGGTATACAATAAAGAGAGCAGACCAAACTTAATCTTAAATACTTGACCTTGATAGATAAATAAGCCTGAGAAAATAAGCTGAAAGGAGCTCTTTCAAAACGAACTCCAAAGTACTGCAGTGAATCAAAAGCCTCTTTAATGTACTGCAGATTGCAGAGATACACTATCTCAAAAGTACAAGAACCCTCCCTCTTTACTGTACTGCAGATTACAGATATATACTCCCTCAAAAGTATAAGAACCGTCCCTCTTTACTGTAGCGCATATTAAAGAGGTATTTTTCTGAGAAAAACATAATAAAGTGTTTGTAATACCCTTTGACAGAATACTCCTTGAAAAGAATTTAAGAACTGTTACCATTTGTAATGGAAGGTTAAAGAAGAAATATGTTTTGTGAAAGTTTCTTGCAATAAAATAAGGGGTAACCTTACAAGAATTAGAAGTTCTGGTTCACTGCATTTAGTGGTTGAACTGGTCAGTTCTGGTTCTGGTTTGGACAACTTTAAAAATTTTGTTATCAAGATATTATGTTTATCTAGTTAAGATGCTGTTTTTTTTTTAATTTGTCTATTTGTTACTATTATCAAAATATTATGTTTCTCTAGTTAAAGTGATGTGATTTGATTCTTGCTATCAGTCATTCAGCAGAATCATAGAAGATACAAGTAGTTCCTCAATTTGAAATGTTTTAAAAAACGGAATCGGTCAGCTACCAGGTCGAGGTAATGACTCGGTAATGACTCGGAATCGGTAATGACTCGGTCGACCAGGTTTCAATGACTCGGTAATGACTCGGTTTTTGTAAAAAATACATTAAATATTATTTTTTTTGTACAAAAACATAAATTTAAAGATTTTTATTCATGTTTCCAAACACAAAGCATTACAATATAGACAAAAGACAACATATGATAAAAGTAGGCTCATGAATACATCCATTATATCAAAATTGCACCCAGTGCACTGTCCAAGGACCAATACATGATGATGATATAGAGATCAAAACAAAAAACATAACTAAGGAGGCTCTAAATGGCCTCTACAACAAAACATGAATAGTCACTAGTAACTAGTAACTACTGGCATGTACTTGGTATGTGAAAACAATTTTCATATTTTTTGAATATTTGTTTTAAGAAGCTACTGTGTCCATGTTCCATTGTGCTGTACTGCAAGCAGCTGACTGAAATATCATATCGTGCATGTTAACTTATTGTAGAGAACAGGAATCTATTGATGTAGATCTCATCTCACTGTCATATTGAATGAATATAATCTGGTACCCCCACAAAATATTGCACATTGGTATGTGATTAAAAAATCAGAGGACATCATAAAAACATCTTTTTGATAAATTAAGCTAGACCCTTAAGCTACAAAAGCTAAATCTTAACTTGTACATATAGTGATCAGTAACTTATTGATGAGTGTTATCAAGCATCTGAATGATCCGGTAGTAAGTACGGCATAAATGGTATTGTCAGCAATTTTTTTTCTATGTGAATGTTTCAGATAGAGAAAGAAAGAGTTCTTAAATAACAAGATCCTGCATAGAGGGCTTAAAACTACAGGGATTCAATTAAATAACAAGATGGCTGGAATGGTGTCAAAAAGGGTTTGGTTTGTGTTTTGGCAGAAGTCCCAAGGGGAAGTAATGCACTTTATTCGCCCTGTCAATAATGAATTAATAAGAGAGGACAAAAATAACTGAGAAGAATAGTCACCACAGTCAATATGCCTTTAAGGTTTGTATTTTCTGGGCTTTCAGGAAAGCAAGAGTATAAGGAGATGGGAGAATAGTGAAGGATACTCTAGGACATTAAATTTGGCAGAATCTATTCTTAGTTTTTAATTCTGGCATCGTATATGTCTCCTTGGGTATCTCATAAGTAGGAAGAAATTCCTCTATTATCAACCTCTAATAAAGAGAAAACATAGCTAGACCTCTTGTCAAAGGACAAACACAAGTATTACTGATATTTTCTGTTGATTTAAAATTCATAATCATCAAAATTATCAATGTTCCTGGCATAATTATTTATTTTGTCAAAATATTTATTGTATTTTTGTAACCCTCCTGTAGCAACTTATTTGAAATTTGTTGGCTTTACAAGTTCACAACTGAGTGGTACAATTTACGAGATTCTTAGTTCAAGAATTGGAAGGAATGCCACTACCAAGACATGAAACACCATGGACCATTTGATAAGAGTATTTGGACAGCTACCGGGGGCTTAGACAACCTAAAAAAACCCTAACAGCGAATTAAAATTCATTTTCAAGTCCACAAAACCGACTTTTTTGGGCCCACCGGCCGGCTGTTATGGCTCGGCCTGGTTGACCGGCTTGTTACCTATCCAACCGAGCCATTACAAAAACCGTCCGGCTCGGTAATAAACCGGCCAGCCTGGCTGGTTTTCTACCTGGTCGGACCGGCCACCCTACCGGCTCGGTCAACCAGGCCTGGTCAGTTTCGGTCAGGCCGATTTTTAAAACAGAGATTTGAACTCATAATGCTTTTTGGTAAGAGCCTTATAGTGGATCAACAGAAAATCGTTCGTATGTACGTGTCATCACTTATTTTGCATGAGGCCTATACTAGTGAATATTTTCACTGCACTTGTGGTTTTCATTAAAAAGAAAGGTTTATAGGTTGATGGAACTTTGGATGACCCAGGGGTTGTAAATTCGCTTGATGATTTTTCATGCCTTAGTTGATAGTTGATGACATGATATAGTCATGGGTGTCTTTATGGTGTTTTGCTTGGTGTACTTGCTTATAATAAAGAAAGAATTACACTTGTTCATGTGATTTTCTAGCCTTCATTATGGATACGAGGATATGTTTACACGATTATACGGTGGGCGTCAACTATAAGTTTGAAGAGATAAATGCCCCATAAATTTTAAAGCATCTAAATTAAAATTAACTAAAACATGTATTGTCTCATGTTGAAACAGCTGCATAGACAGAAGGAATGGCGTAAACAGATCACGTACCTGGACAGCGCGATCGTTGACAGGGTTTCAGGCTGGCAGCAAACGTTGATTGCGATCAGACTGCTATTCTGCTGTTTTGTTCTGTTCGTACTGGCTTCAGAGAATGTTTCATAGAAATTTCAAAATCAAATTCGCGGGCAGTGGGAGCTGGGAAGAGGGGCGGGGTTGGCAGCGCCATTAATGGTGCATGCAGCCAGCCTGTTGACTAACGGAGTAACGGAGACGGATAGCGAACGGAGGGTAGACAGATAGCGAACGGAGGGTAGACGTCGCGATGACCAGCGCGTTAACGGCTCGCAGGGCCCATTATACCCGATGCCGGAATAATGCACTTTTTGGGTGATCGGCATCTCCCAAAAAGTCACATTATAGCTTACTCCATTTGCTTATATACAGCTTATTTAATATAGATATTCTATAGGTTCATAAATGCACCCAACACACAAGAATCAGCCGAGGGGTGCATATCTAAACTTAAATATACTATAAAGATTCGGATAAAAATGAAATACTATTTTGTGCCAAATAAATGACACATCTGTATTGGTGTCTTTGTGTACTAATGCGTTCTTTATAGTCTGGGTTTATCATCATATCCAAAGATTCGCCCAATATAGCTCAACACGTGCCTCTCTTTGTAGAAGGGAATTATGCTCTACCTAGCAAAGGAATAGTATGCACATATTAGACTGAAAGCAGAAACATTTTTGTTACTCAATTTCTCGCATCACCAGTAATCTCCACAAGAACACAATCCATTCTTAAAGTGGTGGAAACGGTTTGAATCCCTTACAATAATTTCTCGCCCAACAATCTTGGAGATAAATTTAGTGGCATTGTGGCAGTCACTACACACACGAAGGTTTTTCATGATATGGATGGGGTTTCCCAGGCTTGTATTTATGATCCCAAAAGCAATGGCCAGCTTCTCACTGTGACTGGATAGCATGTTTTCCTTCAACTCCTCCTCCACATCTTGCAGCACAAGGTTTGTTTTAGGTACATATCCTGCTTCCTTGATTTGCCCATACAAGGTTTCCAAGGTCGCATAAATATTTTCAGATTGAGGATGGGCTCTGCCTCCCATGTGAAATGTATGAGTCTCTCTATTTATCTCAATAAAACTGCATCCTGGTTTCTTCTTCACTTCTCTATCTCTCATCATTTTCCTCAACTTTGCTACATTTTCCCACCTTCCTACCTCAGCATAGATGTTTGACAGCAGAACATAACATCCAGAATTGTTTGGTTCTAATTCAAAAATGTGTTTTGCTGCTTGTTCTCCAAGCTCAATATTGCAGTGAATTCTGCAGGCCCCGAGCAAGGCCCCCCACACACCAGCGTTGGGCTCTAATGTCATGTTTTTGATGATGTCATGTGCTTCATCTAGATGTCCTGCTCGCCCAAGAAGGTCAACCAAGCATACATAATGCTCTAGTTGAGGTGCAAGGCCATAATTCGATTTCATGCACTGAAAGTATTGCAAGCCCTCGTCTACTAAGCCTGCATGAGAGCAGGCAGTCAAAACACCAATGAAGGTGATATGATCCGGCTTTGTGCCTATCTGTTGCATTTGGGAAAAAAGTGCAACAGCATCCTCACCTTGTCCATGAATTCCGTAACCTAAAATCATTGCATTCCACGAGCCCACATCTCGACTGGACATCTTGTCAAATACATGTCGAGCAATACTTATATGCCCACATTTGGCGTACATGTTTACAAGCCCGTTGCCTACAAGAACAATGAATTGGAATCCACTTCTAATTACATTGGCATGGATCTGCTTACCTTGTTCCAAAACCAATAACTCAGCACAGACAGACAGAACAATAACACTGGTAATTGAGTCTGATTTTATGCCATAAACTTTCATTTCATTGAAGAATGCCAGTGCTTCACGGGAATGGCCATTTTGGGCATAACCATCAATGATTGTATTCCATGATGAAACATTTCGTTGAGGCATTCTTTCAAACAATCTGTAGGCAGTGTTAATGTGCCCACATTTGGCATACATGTCTACAAGAGCATTGCCAACAACAACATCATACTCAAGTCCACTTCTTATTACATAACTATGGATCTGCTTACCTTCTTCCAGAACCAATAATTGGGCACATGCAGGCACAACACTAATCATTGTAATCGAGTTGGCTTTTATACTATGAACTTGCATTTTATTGAAGAATGCCAAAGCTTCATGGGAATGGCCATTATGGGAATAACCAGCAATTATTGAATTCCATGACACAACATTTTTTTCAGGCATTCTTTCAAACAATTTGCAAGCAGTGTCAACACTCTTACATTTAGCATACATGTCTACAAGAGCATTACCCACCATAACACTGTATCTATCTCCACTTGTTATGACATAACCATGGATCTGCTTACCTTGTTCGAGGGCCAATAATTGGGCGCACACAGGCAGAATGCTAACCAAGGTGCTTGAGTTGGGTTTGATTCCCTGAATTAGCATGTCATTGAAGAATGACAATGCTTCTTGATAGTTTCCATTCTGGGAACAACCAGCAATGATTGCATTCCATGACACAACATCTCGTTCAGGCATTCCGTCAAACACTTGGCGTGCATTCTGCAAACTCCCGCATTTAATATACATTGACGTAAGCGCAGTGGCCACAAAAACATCCGATTCAAGACCCCTTGCAACGATATCTTCATGAATCTTCCTGCCCGCTAGCAGATCTGATAGGCTGCCACATGCATTGACTAGAGAAATAAAAACCAACTTGTCGGGTTTTATGCCTGTGCGTTGCATTTGATAATACATCCTCAGCGCTTCCTCGCAGAACCCATTCCTGACATAACCTCTGATCATATCGTTCGATAAAAACACATTACTTTGTTTGTGTTTCCGTAAATCCGTTTGGTCAGCATATGTATTGGCAGCTGCTGAAACTTGTCTCTTCTTCTTTACTTTATTCCGCCGCTGCAGTTTAACCGCTGCTGCAACATCAATTGAGGTGGGAGTAGGACGAGGGCAATAAAAATAGGAAGGACAAGATTTATAATGCAAAAGTAAGGGCAAATGCCGATGCGTGTGACTGTTGTATTTGTTGAAAGAATTTTGTTTCCGAAATGGAGATGGATAGACAAACGGCGAATGATCCATTACAGAAATCAAGGCAGGCAGCGGCCTACCACAAGACCGCCATTCTTCACCACTAATTTTTCTGCACTAGCATCAACTTCACGAGCAAATTTAATTCCAGTGTTCCCTGTGGTTTTGTGGCATAGCTTCGTAGTGTTTCTCTATGGCATATGTATGTGGAAACCCTGTGCGGTGAGCTGGCATTTTTTTAACTATCCAAAAAAAAAAATAGAGTATTAGTGAATAAAGAGTCAGATAAAGGAGCAATTTGTTTTATAGATTATTTTTAGCCTAATAAATATTAAAAATATTTAAAAATAAAAATCAGAATTACAATGTTGAAATTTAATTATAACCCTTAATTAAATTGAATGAAATAATTTTTAATGACGTCCATGAGCCCGCATTAAGGGACTACCGATTATTACTTAATTCATATTCGGATTTTTTTTCTAACGAGTGTGATTTAGTATAACGAGTTTTGACTAAAAGGGATGTTTATTATTTTGATTGGTTTATTATTTTGATTGGTATTTTTATTTTTGAAATTTTAATTTAATTGAGTTTATTATTTTGATAGATATTTTTAATATATGGATTATGGTTTAATAGCTGCATGTGGTAGTTAGATCTTCTCAAGTTTTCATGAGTTTATTATTTTGATAGATATTCTTAATTTATGGAGTGTGGTTTAATAGTCGTATGTGGTAGTTAGATCTTCTCAAGTGTTCATGTCCAATTTTATGGGCTACTCTCTTGACGGCTACGTAGAAACATTAGTCAAACTAATCGTTATAAATTTAAGAAATATATTAAAATTTAAAAAATAATAAATAATAATATAGAAAAAAAATAAAAATATTTAATATCATCATTTCTTATATAATTTAAGAAAATAATAAATTAAAACAAAATATTAAATTATAAATTTATATTATTATAAATACTACTATATTTATTATTATAATAAGAATAAAAATAAAAATTACTTAATACTTTGATTTTGCAATTACTTGATAGTTGACCAAAAATTAAAAGATCTAATGTTAACATTACAAAATAAATATAATTATTTATTTATTTATTTTTAATTTCTAAATTTTATTTATTTAAGTTTTAATTAGTGAAAAAAGCTTACATCTTATTTGGTAATCAAGATTTCTGCAACAATCACGTCACAACATATACAGTGCAACATAAGTGTGATATCGATATTATAATATGAGTTGGTTTTTCAACGAGTGGTCCTCATTATTATGCAATTTCTTTATTTTTGTACAAGGCGGACTAACATTATTAACATTATTATTCCCCTCTGGTTTATACCATGCACCAACCACATTTCTCAAGCTTTATCATAACATTTCTTTCCTGCACAGTCTTCTAAGCACTCAGTTTACAATTTTCATCTTTCCTGGAGAGTCTTCTAAGCACTCAATTTTCATCTAATTAATCATACAGAAGTGCTTCCTGCTGGTTCTTGAGACCTTCAAGCCAAAACAAAAACATCCACATTTAATGAGCTCTTCATTCTAATAGTCGTTGGAATTTTGATTCAATTAATAATCAGATGATGCAACGTCATTGTGGTTGCAAATATGGTTAATAAGTGCCAAGTTCTTCGATAAAATGAAAATATTTCAACAAACTTGTTTTTAATATTCTTCACCTAACACCATCAATTAAAGTAATTTTTATTCATTTCATTACTCAATATCTTTCCTCTTTTATTCATTATTATTGGCATTAAATTTTCCATACAACCCGTAAATAACGGTGTATTGACCCTGACATTTCCATCCATGAAGGGGAAGATAGACTATTGTGGGAGGGTAACATGAAAAAAGATAAGTAATGTGTCAAAGACATATACAATAAACTTCCTTGGGCAGAGAGAGACTTTGATAATAAAATCTGGTTCCAAGCCACATGGAAATGGTGATCCCTTCCAAACTCATTTTCTTATGCTGGCTAGCATTACATAACAGGGTCCTTACTTGGGAAAATCTAAGGTGCACGAGTTTCCATGGCTCAGGAATTTTCGTCCATGCCCCTTTGCTGGAATCATAATGAAGAAATAGACCACCTATTGTTGTGTTGCCTCTTCGCAAAGAAGGTTTGGGCGGGCGTACCGGACAACCTACAGCTGGGACCTCTTGGGACGCAACAAACTCTGCACTCCTGCCTACGTTTCTGGATCTGGAAAGGTAATAAGTTCCATGCATTACCCTTCTATATTATTTGGACTATATGGTGCTGCAGAAACTCATATATTTTTTACCATAAATAGTTGGTGATTCGGGAGGTTATCATGAAGGTAGTTTCATATTTTTTAGAGATCGGATCCATTAACAAACAAACTAAGAAGAGAAAGATAACAATAAAGGAAATTAAGGGGAAATATCCAATTGGACTATTTGATGGGGAAAGCCAATGAAGAAGTTGTGGTTGTGGAGTCGTCATTATTCTGGAACTTGGGAGACTTTACTACTTATGGTGGAAGGGATGTCAAGGCACTAACAGCAGAGCCGAGATCATCGCACTATGAGGCGCTCTTCAGCTTGCAAAATGGTTAAGATAGGAACAAATTCATATACATGGAGATGCCAAAAAAATTATTGACCGAGTCAAGGAGCACTCCTCTTTCAACCCTCCTATCCTCTCTAACTGGATGAGGCACATCAAGAAATTGGCTAACAACTTTCAAAACATTACCTACTCCCACATCTACAGAGAGCATAATCATGTAGCAGACCTCCTCTCAAAGAGGGGTATTCACTCTGAACCAGGTAAGTTTTTTTTTGTAGCTTTCGCACATGGAAAACTCTTGAACTCCGGGTCCTTCTTCACTGCGTAATGCTCATGCACAATGGTCACTCACCAAAACCATAAGTGTTTAAGTCACTAATACTCATACTGTCACCAAGATTATGTGCAGCAATGCGGTCATGATCTTCATGGTGGCCTTCATTGGCGTAATAAAAAATGTTGTCTTCTTCAAAATAAAGACTTCGTGTCGTGGTTTCATTATCGTCTTCATGGTGAAATTCATTTGTGTTGTCATCAGTGTTGTCCCCTTCAAACTATGGATATGTGACCTCTTCCAGAGTAGTGGGCCTATCATCATGCTGTTGTAACAAGCCTCTGACAGGGTCATATTCAAATCTTTTTTTTCACTTGATGGTCATCATCAAACCTTGGTGGACCATTGAAACATATAATATATGATTTTCTTTCATTCTTTTTAAAAAACAAGTTTAGATCAGGGGCACCAAAACTGTCTTCTTTTGGGTCTACTTTATATTCTTCATGGGACTGTACATCTTGAGGGTGCCTATTGATGGTGGTTTCATTTTTTTCAAAAATTTGTTCCATGCCTTCTTATGGATAAATATACACATCACCAAACCCATATGTTATCACTAGAAAATCAGACAAGCAAAGACGACATTATTTAATGTTGGGCAAAAGGATTTACAGGGCTAAGAGACATTAGAGAATCTGAAGTATTTAAAAATCTCTAAGGTTTAAGAGGAAAAATCAAGTTGTGCACTAAAGGAACCAATGAAATGTGCCTTTGCACGCATAATTCTTCGATAAGCATGCCTTTGAGCGACTTTTCCTCAAAATTTCGTGTGGCCTTGAGAGTGGCGGAAGTCACTTTCCGGGACCACAAGGCACACTCCAGGACATTGATCCCACACTTGAGGTTGCCTAAGGACAGCTGCCCAAGCCTCCTTATGACCTCAAGGGAGCACACAATGGAATCACCCTCCTCTCTTGGGTCACCATCCACAATGTACCGAGAGAGGGAAGGAGGATTTTAATTCTCCTATAAAAGGCCACCAAGAGATGAACAATATGAGAACACATTGTTATGCTGGCCAGAATTGCCCTAAGTAATACCAGTAGTGTGTGATCCGGAGTAGAGATAGAGGGGACTCAGTTGTTGGCCATCCAACAACTCTGGTCCACCATAGTAGAGAGAGGGAGACTTTGCACCAAGGCAGCTCAGAAGTAAAGACATCCTTGCATCGGGACTTGGAACTCCATAGTTCTAAGGGCCCCTTGGCAAGTGGGTTAAAGTTTCATCCTTCACTCCTACCAGCACTCAATAAGAGGGGACGTAAGCGCCGCCGTTTGGATTATTGAAGTTGTTTGACTCTATTTAGAGATTTCGTTTTATTTGTTTTAGTTTAGTTTTTATGTTTGAATATGTATGCTATTTCTCTATCTAGTATGTTTATGTTTTAGCATGTTCCACTAACTTGCTTGACTCCATCTATTTTTTGCCTGTGACCAATAAATTAAGAGGGAAAAACCACCCCTCTTAAGCAAGTTTGATTTGGTACATTCATGCGCAAAACACACTAACACAGGATTGGCGACTCCACTAACTTGTATTTCCAAGTTTATGTGGTTGTGCCTTTTTGCAGAGACCTTCGTCTTTTCTGTGGAGTTGGGCTGGAACTACCCCCTTTCTCTCCTTCACTGCCTGATTCACCCTCAGTGACAAGTTGAAGCTGAAGATCTCCTAAAAATTTACTTTGCAAGAACTTGCGCTGATTTTTTGCAGACAGACGTGCCCCAGTGCCCGCATTCATAGGTGACATGTGCATGGCCTTCGCGCCTGTTTCAGACTTTTTAGCACGGAAACCAGAAGTAGGAGTTTTTCTACTATTTCTATATTTTCTTAATTGTAAAAGTGATTGGCAACCCATAATACATCTGCCAGCACTGGTTGAGGTGCCCTGCAACTTGTTAAAGCTCACTTTTAGCTACTTTTAGTAGTTTAGGTGTTAGTTTTATTTCAAGTTGATTTTTGCAAAGTTAACACATAGTTTAAGTAGGAGGCAAATTAACTTGCATTCCAAAATAATTTATGTTTTGAGAATTTAGGTACAAAAAAACCTAGTTAATTAGCCAAAGTAAGTGGCCCAAGTCCACGCATGCTTAGCTAAATCTCTTTCATTTTTCTAGTGTAAAAGTCATTAGTTTAGTTCAATTTTTGCACTAGGATTTCGGGACTAGGATCGAATTTTCGGTAGAAGAGCAAGTAATATATGTTGCCTTTGCACCCTCGAGTGATCCTAGGCAAGAATACGAACACTCTCTATTGACAACTCACCATCTCCCTATAGTTGATCATATAGATTAACTAGGAAAAATTGAAAGCGGCCCATATCCGCGCATGTTTTTCTTTTGAGCAAGGAACAATGAAACATAGTTTAAATAGGGGATTTCAAAAAGGATCATCGCATATCCACACGTTCAAACTATGTGCTTGTTCACCTTTTTTTCACACACAACCACACCCTAAGTAAAGTAAATACACCTAAAACTAACTTAACAAAACTCACTAAATTCTCCCTACAGGGGCCACAAAAGAATTTATAGTCTAAGTTAGGACCAAGGGGGTAGGCATCCAATAAGCCTCCTTGTTCAGCCTTCATCTTGAAACATAGAAGTTGACTGTTTAGGGAACTTTCAAATCCACCTATCTACCCATGGCAAAGAAAACCCAAGTGCAGCAGAGACCCAATTCAGAGGGGGTTAGGCTTAGGCCCAGTGCGTGCGGTATCATTCGAGGCTACCTGATCCATATGATACTCTGTACTGGTAATTGAAATACCAAGAAGCCCAAGACTCGAATGCTCATGGGGATGACATTGCTTAGTGGCCAAAATTAGGGCATCCTTTCCCTATAGGTGACGGTGCAGGCATCACTAGATCCTCTACCCTTACCTTGGTGGATTTTCTTCAGTTGACTGGGGGCGTTGCCAGTTTTTTTGGGACATTGTGCCAGCATTCGCAAGATATATTCTCAAGGCCTAGTTACAATTGAGCGTGTGAGGATGAATAGGTATTCTATGATTTGAGTATCATACGCAAACAACAAAAAACCATATTTTTTTTATTGACTGGTCACATAGGATTAATTTAAAGGGAAAAATTATTTTATTTTCGCTTTGTTTTATGTATGCGATTGGATTTTTGCTTTGATTATAGTATCTATCCTCTCAAATATTTCCAAAACCATACCTAGTCGACGCGAGAATGGACCCAACGGGACCTCGTCAATCTAGATTTCTTTTGGACCTCCCCCCATTATCGGGAGGGGTTCGAGGTATTTCACCATTAAGGCGTCAAACACAAAACACTGCCACCTTTATTGGTTCATCCTTTATTGGGGCATCATTAGTTGGGAACCCTAATCAGTCTCCCAATGCCACACCGGTGAACACCCCCACAGGGTCACCACACACCACTCCTCCCACAACCCCTAGCGGGCAGAGGTGTGCTACCCATTTGGGAGGCCAGGTGAACGCACAATAGGTTATGTCACAGAAAAACCCTATTCCTAACCAGAACATTGTGTTTTCACAAGTTGCAATGGCTACAACCTCACAGTTACCTTTTCTATCTTTGTTAAATCTACCAGATTTAACCAAGTTGAAAAAAGACCCCATTGCACACAACCCCATATGGCCTCCGATGCCCACGAAGCTCCCTTCGGACATTCCAAAATTCAAAGGGAAGCAAGCGAAAGACCCCGGAAATCATGTTATGACTTTCCACCTGTGGTGTTCGTCGAACAACATCGTTGACGATACTATTCGACTAAGACTATTTCAACACACTCTAACAAAAGTAGTAGTGAAATGGTATGTTGAGCAGCCCTCTGCTACACATAGAACCTTTAGCGCCCTCACTACTACATTCCTGACCTATTTTTAGCTACCCATCCATCACGATCCTGAATGGAATTACTGAACCACTTTAGGCAAACCCTCATCGTCCATATCTCGGGCCATCTCCATGAATGGTGACAGTGTCATAGTTTGTGAAAATCCAAACTCGACGATTGAGTTTTGTTAGAACTATTCCTGAAAACTCTCACCGCAGAGATTTCAAAGGATGTAGCGCAACAGAAGCCCATATCTGAAGAGGACACCATCATCAAGGCCCAACAACTCGAGCTGATCTATAAGCAGTCAGGGTATATTTACAATATCTTGTTGAATTCCCTGCGCCTGCAAACTTACAAAGAATTTTCAAGTGCATCAAACTCTACAAATGGTTTAATTGGGTCATTGACCCAAAATCACCTAAGAAGCAGCATTTAATACCCTAGTTACGCATATAATTCTACCTAGAACATAACGTAACCCAGCTACCAAATTCATCCCATGCCTTCATAAAATTTGACCTGCAGGGCATCATCTTACCACCATCAGCATGGAGGACCCTATCCTCTGGCTCAGGGGACCCAGTACGCAGCTAGACATGCTGACGAAAGAGCTCCCCCCCAATAGCCATTCACAAACTAGGGACCGCAATAAGCCCAATCTCCAACAAAAGACCCGCCCGTGCAAAATAATGCACAAGTGAACTTTTTTCAACCCTCCCAAAACCAAAGCCAACCATACAACCAGGAGAATCCAAATTATCCTCCTAACAAGGTTAAGTGTTGGGGCCCTTGTTTTGAAATCAAACAGTTTTGAATTGCAAATAGTGTGTGGCGGGATGCAACCACGGTAGGCAGGGAACTATCAAGGTTGCGAAGGAATGAAGAACAGGTGGCACGACTGTTGTGGGAGAAAGCACAGATGGTAGAAGAACGTGGCAGGAGACAAGCAATAGAACTCCTGATGAACAGAGAGAAGTAGAAGACAACTTAGTGAGAAGAAAGGAATAATTGTTAGTTGCATTGGTAGCAGAACAAATAGGCAGCCGGCCAAGCGGATAAGAAGGTTGGCACAGGAGGAATGAGAGAACAGGAGCCGTAGGAGAGCTCTGTTCATGTTGTTTCATTCTCCATCTCTCAGTATCTCTATGTTCCAATCCAATGGATAGGACTTCTTTGTAATCTGTTCGGTTGAAGCTCATGTTAAGGAGAATTGTAATGGTCTGTTGCTTATAAGTGAATTATAATATGATCAGAGTTTGAAGTTCCCAATATATGTTGTAATCCAGTTTGATTGATATGGTAGTATTTAAAAATTTTAATGGATTGTCTTTCTGAATGCGCTTCTGAAGAATATCATCTAGTTAGTGTTGCATTTTCTTAAGCTCTGAGTTAGTTCTGGTTCATATACATATTTAATCTGCTAGGTTGATATCAATCTGCTCCCAACCTTAGTAAGGTCGCGGCACATCTCGGTTGAGACTCTCTGCTCCTCAGAGCAGGGTGAAAATGCCGGCATGGTGCTAGACTATAGTGGAAATCCATGTTGGCCTCTAAGTCGAACGTGGGTCTTGCTTAAGAGACCTTTTTCCTCGCCAAAAAATGGTTCTGTTGCCAGGACCTGAAATTTCATTTGGGAGCTAGATCATGGTATCTCGAATCTTCGAAAGATAAATACGAAGCTGGTGGGATAACCACTTAGATCAGTTCATCACTCAGCAAGTCGAGCTGAGACAACAGAGGGAGAAAATGTTCAAAGATCTAGTTCTATTTTCTGAATCCGCCAGTGACATTTATGAGATATTTTGGCGAAAGTTCCCAGAAGAACTCTACAATTGGTTGTGAAGGCTCCAGACCAAAGTAACCAAAATAAAGTCACGAAAATTCGGTCGCAAGTGGGTGCACGGAGATCTGGTGGCCCTTCATCAGTTAAATACCAAGATGACCAGAGCTGTGGATTATTGGGTGGAATCTACCTTGGACGGTTACATAGTGGAGTTTTCAGCGGAGTGCTGCTAGTCCTTCTCGAGGGAAGAGGATATATTCAGATCCAGGTTACGAGGGAAACTACTGAGGGAGATTTCGTTGTGGATTAAAGCCTTTATGGTAGATGAAGGACTAATGAGGTTCCAAAAATATGAGATGGAAGTGTAAAACTCCTGTGCTGGGGGACGGGACTGGGGAAGAGATGCTACAAGAACAGTGAAAAAAGGGGAGTAGGGGTATGGATGTCGAGACCTCTAATAGGCTAAGGGAGTGACGAGCACATCGGAGGGCGCAGATTGCTGAGAAGTGGTGAGAAAGGGTAATGAAGGAGTTAAAGAGACAGGAAAGTAGTCGAAAGGACAAAGAGGAGGCGCCTCAGATGACGAAGGAAGCGGAAAGTCAGGTGGGTCCCCAGGATATAGGAGGGACTACTAAAGAAGTTCGGCAGGTGTGTAGCAACCTAGCCCAGAAGGAGAAAGGAAAGAAGTCTGGTGGAGAAGATGTAGGCACGTGCCCCGAGGAGATGTCCGATGTGGAGTTGCACGTTGTAATGGAGCAACTATTCCAAGAAAGGTCGGCGTTCATATCTCAAGGTACTCCTATTCCCCAAGATTCAAGTAGCTCTAGTCTCAACCTTCCCCTGGTGCTTTATCAACCACTAAGTGAAATTTTTGTTAAGTTACGTGAATTAAGTAAGTTGCACAGTATTTTGTATCCAATAGTAATACACACTAGTAGTAGAATTGCTAGTGGTACCATCTCACAACCAGGAACCAACAGCTTCATTTTAGTAATTCCTACTCAAGTGAACATGGCGGGATCACTTACCCGGTACCTAGAGTTCTCCGGGAGGGGTAACAATGATGTTGAGCAACACTGGTATCTCTACGAAGCCATATGGAGGGCACAGAAGACACCAGATGCGGGGAAGTTGATAGAATTTCAAACCACCCTTAGGGAGAGAGCTCTATGTTGGTTTATGAAGTGGTCAGAAGCTCATCAGAATCCAGTGATGGCAGATGTGAAGAGGGACTTCGTTAAGGAGTTCAAACTACCCCAAATAGACCAGCAGGGTCTGTCAGAAATGTGGGAAATCAAGCAGCGGGAAGGAGAGACTGCTTGGTATTTGATGTGGAGATATAAGGATGTGATTGGAAAACTTAGCTATCCAATTGATCCGAACCATCAGAGGGATTGGTTCATCAAAGCTCTACTACCCTTGACCATAACTCCATTAACTCAATAGAGGATCGAGACGTTGCAAGACGCGCTGGAGCAAGCAATGAAGATAGAAGCTATGGCAGGTTACTCGCAAGATTTTAAGGGAGGAGCAGCAGTACAAGACCCCTCTATAATGGGGTTGCAGCATCAAATAGTGAGCTTAACAGAGAAACTCAAGGAAATTCAACCAATGCGGCCAGCAAGACCCAATGTATGGTGCACACACTGTCTAATGGAAGGACTTGTGGCAACCGAATGTCCTCAGTTGCAGGGTCAGAATGGGGGGGCATCAGCCGCAGGGGCACAGGGGGCTCCACCAATGGGAGGAGTGGCGCATATAAACACCTAGGGAATATATCCACCGCAAAAACAATACTTGGGGTTCCCTGCACAACAAAGTCCAACCACTACTGAATATTGTGAAATATGCAGGAACATGGGTCATCCACCTCGCCTATGCCCTATTTTGCAAAAGTATTCCACCATTCCGAATAACACATACCGTGATTTATGTGCTTCAACAACACACAACACAGAGCAATGTAGAGCTCTGGACGCATTGGCGGAACGATTGGACCAGCCTTCATATCGAGTGAATGAGACTCCCCAAGGAAGAGGAGGAGGCATGAGAGGAGGCCGAGCAGGGGGTAGAGGTCCAGTAAGATGTTATAACTACAACCAAGGAGGACACGTAGCGAAGGAATGTCCACTTCCTAGAAGACACTGGTGTTCCTAGTGCCGGGTTAACATGCACGCAACCGAAGATTGCCCTGAGCTCATTAAAATATGGGAGGAAAGAACTAGACAAAGAGGAACAAATATAGTAAATGCAGAGCCCAGGATAATGGAGACTCATACAATTCAAAACATGGAAATAGTGACACAAGGAGGAAAAGGAACGAGGGAATATGCACGTACAATGGACCCGATAAAATTGATGAGGCCAGCATCCCCAAAACCGTTGTTCAAACCGGAGAGACAGAGGCAATTTTTCCAAGAGGCAGTAGAAAAATTTTCCCAACTGGGAGGAAACAAAGGTATTGAGTTACAGAAAACACAGGAAAACAACGAAAACCAAATTGATTCAAGTACTATCATTCAAGAATGGTTCCATCTATTCCTGAATATTGTTAACAATGCACCAATGTTAGAACAGCTAAAGCAGAAATTGGAAGGAGTGGTGCAGAAGAACACGAGATCAAGGGAATCATCTGACGCAACCCAGAAGCATGTTCAGAGGGTGAAAAAAAATAAAATAAGGACATGAAAAGAGTTCTGAGTAAACACCCAATTTTTTGGTTACCAAATTAAAGACACCATGCTTGATTTGGGATTCGATGTCAATATTTTACCAAGAAAAACTTGGGAAGCATTAGGAAAGCCAAGGTTAACATACTCACCAATCCAAATTCGGATGGAAAACTAATACTGCATTGTGCCCATAGGCAGACTGGAGGAAGTTGAGGTTGATATTGTGGGTGTAAAAACATATACAGACTTTGAGGTCATCGACATCATGGGGGATAAAGATCCTTATCCTGCATTGTTGGGAATTGAATGGGCATTTGAAAATTATGCAATAATAGATCTAAAGAAGGAACTGATGATTTTTTAGGACAGGGAGGTCAGAGTCACTCAGCCACTCGACCCATATCAAGGTCCAAGATACACAGAGACTGTAGACAACAGAGAATTTGTTCAGCTAATGGACCATCTTTATCGAATGACCGCAGGGAAAAGGGAGGATTACAGCAACCAAATAGCAGGCGGCTCTGTAAGCTAGAGAAGTATCCAAAGCTCATAATTAGGATCAGAATTAGCTTGGGATGATTGGCAGCAAGGAGGGTATGATACCAATACAAGGAGATGCGCCAACATTGGAAGTGTTGATCATAATCAGCTTCCTATAAAAGTTTTCACAAACAAATTTGGCTTAAGCCCCCTCAAATCTCCTCTTTCGGCCTAAAAAATCATCTCTATGCCTATCGTTACCATTTCCCGCCCCCTCAATTTACATTGTAAAAGGCAGAAAACCCCGCATTTAAATATATTCAAGGCTTAGCCCCTTCGGCCCTAGCCCCTCTGTCCTTTTCTCCATGTACCTGGGTGCCAGACCAAGTGCTAAAACCGAAGGCGCTTATCACGTATGAATATCGGGCGCGCCCTCAACCGTTGATCTGTACCGATCGAACGACATTCGCGATGCTCCACTACGCCTGTGACCCACTCCATTCATCGCCCAAAATGCATCTCAGTCATCCTTTCACCTGTAAATCCGACAACCCGTATCTCACTTACCCCGGTGGTCCCCGCAACGCGATACTCCAAAACCAGGTGATATCTATCGCACCGCCTTTCGGCGGTGGGTGGTAATTCTTGTTTGGCCAGTGATTCCACTCATCTCTCGCCATATGTCTCCGTGTACGGCCCAGAAACCGCTCTCCATCGCGCATTATTGTTCGGTCAAAGTCACGGAGCGATATGTATATTAGCCGTCAGATCTGGAGGTCTTCATCCAACGATGATCGCTCCACAAAGCTGCACGGATGTTAGTCCAAGCCCATCACGCCCTCTGATGCGTTTTCAATCGTTGCTCTCCCCCTAAGATCGAACGGCCCTGATTAAACCCACGCCACGCCATTGATCCTGTGTCTTCACGTCATCATTCCACGTGTTTTCTGTCGTACATTTGTCCACCCCTCGTAATATATGCATTCAAAGGTCATATTTGAAGGTTTTTCGCGAAATTTTTGCTGTGCACACATTCATCAGCTCATCCACCATCGTTACGTTGCATTTTCCACCACCCTACACTGTTCCACCATTTCCATTGACACCACCACATCCACCAATCCCCGTGTCTGGTTTTCCTAACATGTTTGCGGATTTTTGCAGGGTTACAACGGCCAAAAGTCGCCATAATTCATAAATTCCATTACAAAAGCAGAGGACGCAGGAAAATATTATCTTCAGATAGTTACATTTATGAAGAAAGGCCTGGGAGGCTGTTGCGGCAAGACTTCCATTAAAGAAGAAGGAGTAAAAATCTGTCAAACCCCCCAGGGACATTCAAGGCGCCGATTTCACAGATGGAGATATCAATGGAGCAGATAAAGAATATCAGTGAACGGTAGAGAATTAAAGACAGGTAGCTGAAGACTTTGGGGGCCTTGTTCTAACCTTTTGAAGCAGAGTACCAGATTGAAGATCCTGCACATTATTCGAAAGATTTATACGCAGAAAAAAATTCCCTCAAGGCTTTATTTCAACAGAGTTTTCTTTCCAGGAAAGGACGGATGTTTGTGTGATTTTACTGCTTTGCCGTGTCCCTGGAGAGATTTATACCCAATGCATTTATTTCAGTTAGCAGGCCACAGAGTACATTCAGCACTACAACACCGTCAAGCAGTATGGGCGGGCACTTTTTCACCATTTTGTTTTAATGATACAATTAAATGTTCATCACCTACTCCCTTATCGAGCTTTCTTGTTCTCCTATAAAGCTCCCGAAAAACAGATAGTTTAGGGTTCCAGATTTTATCAAAAAACTATGTAGTGAAAGGCTTTTTGTATACATTTTGTAAAGCTCTTGTATGAAGGCTCAGAGCCCATAGGGTCTCAGTGAGGAGGAGTTCTATCTGTTAAAGAGGATTATGGTCTTTGGTATTTCACAGTGTGTAACCTTTTCTCTTATGTGTTATATTAATAGATCATTTCATTTCATCCATATTTCTTGTATCATGTTTTGGAATGCGTGTGGCTCACTGATTTTTGGTATGGATTCATCCTAGTTGATGCCCATGCTCGGATCAGTCAAGCGCTTTAAATATGGCTCATGCATGATATTCTGTTCCATTATTCATCTAAACCGTATTTCTGCTATATTAGTTTCTTTGGGAGGGTGTTTTTAAAACGCTACTGTTATGTATGGATTCTTAGATTGGTAAGCCCATGCATGGTGGTATTGTGTATCTGGATATCAGCTCAATGTTAACTAATATTTTCTCTACATTTCATTCACTACATACACCTTCTGATAACCTATTTTTGTGATATATTTCTGAATCGGCCCTCTTTACAGTAAGTTGTCTCTGAATTGTCTGTTGCTTTTATATTGGAGTTTTGCATGTTGCCTCTGCAATATTCCTGTCTCTGTGTCAGTTTCTGAAGGTCTTGGTCCCATTCATATTAGCATTCCTTGCTTTGCAAGAGATAGCATGAGAGCTTTTATTGATAAATCCCTCTGTTATACCATATGCTCTGTGCTATAGATAAGATGTCCTAGGCACTGGTCTATCACAACTCTAGGCTGTCTCTAGGAGTGACAACATCTTTTTTCCGCCGTTGCCGGGGACAAATTTCAGAAAATCAGAATCCCTGGGCCTCGACAAAACCCTATTCACTCTCTAAGTAGGTGAGCACAGAGAGTTGAGAGTTGTAGATCCCTCACCTTGGCAACTCCACATTTGTTCATTTGATAAATCTATTTGCAGTCCTGGCTCCTCGTAAGCCACTCTTGAGGTCAGATACGTCTAAGCCAAAGGCACCTTCAGTGTCTGACCCCGAAAAGATCATACATAGGAGAAATTGGAGAGAAATAAAATCAGTCCATTCTGATATTCCCGAATCCTTTCAAGAAGACTTTCCATCCTCTTCCTCTCAAGATTCTCAATTCCAAATTCCCGATTCCACTGTCGGAGATACCGATTACTATTCAGATAGTCCACCCCAAGGAGGTGTCCAATTTAAAGACGGTCTTCATCCTACTCCTGAGGTCGAAGAGGTCAAGGAAGTCACTGAAATATCTGCTGTTAACAGATCATTATTCCCCTCAACACCTCAAGCCGCAGTTGAGTATATTCCTATTATTATTCACACTCCACTTCCTCCTCCTCCTCCACCTCTTACTCATCAAACTATTGCACTACCTCCACCTCCTCGAATGGCTAATGTTCCAGCCTTCTTGATGAATAAATATGCTCCCTTGGCATTACCCCAAGTGTTGAATGATTTTCCCCAAGATTATCTGAAGATTTTGCCTAGATTCAATGGGGAAAATGAGATTGATGCTTAAAAGTATCTTGAGAATTTCTGCTCTTTTGCAGAGAACTTTAATGTTGAACATTTACATGTGGTCTTAAGACTGTTTGTGCAATCTCTTTATGGTGAAGCTCTAAAATGGTTTAAGACATTGGCTGGCCATTCTATTACCACTTAGGATAATATGGAAGATACGTTTCTCAGAAAATGGGGGGAGAAGAAAGATCACGGACAATGTCTTACTGAGTTTAATACACTCAAGAAAAGACATAATTAATGGGGTGTTAGAATTTATTAAGAGATTTAATAAATTATATTTGAGCCTTCCTGCTGACATGAAACCTCATCAAACCGATGTTGGTCGCTTTAATTGTTTTAACAATTCAAGCTCCACATAAATTGTCAACCCGAGAAGGTCTGTTTATTCCAAAGACAATCACGCACTGGATATGCTCAATTCCAAAAGCAAAAATAATGTTGTAGTAAAAAGTCACACAATTATTAATCATAAAAATCTAATTATTCACACCCTATTTAATCTATTGCAGTTTTTAAGAATCCAAATAAAGGGAAATCATTCTACAGGAAAGGAAACCAATCAACCATAATAGGGAACAGGACCCTATTCCTTTAATTAGGAACTTCAGCACCTGCTGCCTGACACTAATCACACTGTAGAAGAGATAAAATCAAGAAAACAGGACCCTATTCCTATGAACAGGAACCTTTAGCACCTGTCTCTTTTTTCTAATCACACTGCAGGAAAAGAAAGTAAAATTAATGGGAACAGGACCCTATTCCTTTACACAGGAATCTTCAGCACCTGCTTCCCAACATCAGTCATACATTCAAACAAATAACAGAAAAATATCTCTTGGTTCTTTTAAGAATGAATGTACCAAACTCATGCAGCGTTAAAGGAAATAGAATGCTTAATGAATTACAGAACTATGCAACTGGTGTTTCAGCAAGAGAATTAAATTAAGATGTGAATATCATAAAGAAACTTATCAAACTACAGGAACAGTCGGGTGAATCTTGTGATGAAGGCGGGCCCTTTCCTTCTCACAAGATTCCCCAGGGAAAGAATTAAATTGAAGCGCTCAAAAGGAACCTTTATTCATCTGTCAAAAAGGAATGATACATTACAACGGAGTCTAGCTCCTTTCTGCTAAAAAACAATGTTCTCCTGTAGTTTCTAACCCCCCTTCTAATGATGATGTCTCCTCTTTTTAAAGAGGAGACATCTATTACAATTACATTAGATCAAATCTATGTTTATCCCAAATCTGTTCTTCTTTCTTAAAACAGGGCTATTCCATTCTTCCATAAAAATATATTATTACAACATATACAAAAAGAGTACTATCTTCAGAATAATCCGTGTAACCACTTCCTTGCTTGTCTTCATGTTGTTGCCATTGTTCCAAAAATACTCTTCCAGAATCGCAAATTACGAGTAGTGACGGAATTTGCATGCCTGCTGACTGTTTCAGCAACGGAGTCGACTGTTTCAGCAACGGAGTCGACTGTTTCAGCAATGGCCGATTGTTCCAGCACAACACATAAATTATCTGCGATCTTTTAGACTTATGTTAGCAACAATCTACCTTCGATTAATGATGAAATATAAGAGTAATATGGAATTATATGTAAACAGATTAAATATATAGTAAAGAAGAGGATTTTATATACCTTTGGATAAATTGAATGAAAATGATGATGGAATCCTTTTTAAACATGGTTATAAAGGTAAGGTGGTGTCAAAATATATAGTAAAAAATGGTACATAGTGAGGTCCTAACATCCCCCCCAGCTGAAAGGGTTGCATGTCCTCAGGCAACTCCTAGTCTGAGTCAGAGTCTGAGTACTGACTCTGTGCATGCAAGTTGCTCAAGCAGTAGCTGGAGAAGGTGGCTTCTATCGGAGCTTGGAATCCTCGATTGTTCTGCAATTACTGCCATGCTACAGCCTCATCCCTATTAGCCAATTGGTAGTGACACTGGTATTTTTCTGTAGGCATCCA